>OZJO01001304.1:36149-83436 GCA_900406225.1 Acrobeloides nanus
CTTTCTTTGTAAACTCATCAAAAATTGAACTGTGGACCAAAATTTTGGATGCGTTTGAACAAACTTGGCCTTAAAAAGACTTGTTGGAGCTAGTTGGGTGGCACTTATCATGATCAAAAAGTCGAAATTTTTTGTCTTTTAAAATCGGCCGAAAACATCCTATTAGGGGTATTTTTAAGCGAGAAACACAAGGTGACATCACCCACTACCACCACCCAATGGGTGATCACCCAAATCACCCACTGGGTGAATCACCTACAATAACCCATCATCCACTGGGTAGTGATTAGGTTATTGGGTGATACCACCCATTGGGTGATGCCACCTTGGGTGATTATCCATTGGATAATTTTGGGTGATTGGCACCCATCACCCATTGTGATTTGGGTGCCAATCACCCATCCACACTTGGGCAAGAGGTGGGTCGATCCACCCTCATGTCGTCGCTGGGAGGTTAAATTTCGGCAAACGTGTCGCTTTTGGTAAAAATATCCAGCAAAAAACCAAAACGTTTTGATGAATTTTTCAATTTTTGACGGCCAAAAAGGTCGTCAAATGTGCCGCTTTTCGGTTTATCAACCTACCCCCTTGCCCATGTATTACCCACTGGGTGGTAATGACCTAATCACTACCCAGGTGAGTGACTGTGGGTAATGCCACCCATTGGGTGAAGTATGGGCGTTGGGTGCTCACCCATTTGTTCCCCCCTGCATCACCAATGTGTTTCTCGCGTAAAATATCCCTAATAGGATGTTTTCGACTGATTCTAAAAGAGAAAAAATTTCGACGATTTTGACCATGATAAGTGCCTCCCAACAAATGAACAATTAACTCCGACTTGTTATATAAAAAATTTGCAAAGTTATTCAACACCTTGACTAAAAAAATTCGCCATCATTGCACCATTTACAGCCATTTCCATATCGGCATCTTCAAAAATTATACACGAACTTTTCCCACCCAATTCTAGGGTGACTGGTTTCACATGGATTTTTGCACATGTTTCAACGATCTTCTTTCCCGTTGAAGAAGAGCCGGTAAAAGAAACTTTGTTGATACCCGTAGATTCACAAATAGCTGTACCCGTAATGGCTTCACCTTGAACTATGTTGACGATCCCATTGGGAACGCCGGCACATTGGAGAAGTTGTGCGAGGATTACCTAAAAAGTTTGTACAGGGTGTTCCAAAAAACCGCTATTTGGTCATGTTTTGGCGAAAATTTTCCAAAAAATTTTTTCTCCAAAATGACTCATTAGGTGATATTTTTATGTGAGAAATCGATTTCGCGAATCGAAAACGCTTGAAACGCCTCCCAGGCCACCGAAAGATCGTTTTTTGGATAATAGTAAGCACATTCTGATTTCCCTGAATCAGGGAATCGAAGTGTGTGTATCGAAAATTTTTACATTTTCTGCTTGAAAATGATTTTCTGGGGGTAAATTTATGTGAGGTTGCGCGCATTTCCGAAGATTGACAACGCTTTCCTGACCCTGAATCAGGGAATCGGGATGTATCTATTAAAGCGATGACCAATTTTTGCTATAATACATCAATTTTTCTTTGATTCTGGACTAAGAAGCGTTTTCAAGCTTCGGGAATGCGCACAATCGATTCCCCACATAAATTTACCCCCCAAAAAATCATTTTCAAGCAGAAAATCTAAAAATTTTCGATTTTCGCTTCAATACACACTCCGATTCCTTGATTCAGGGTCAGGGAGGTATACTACTAACCGCTGAGATCGGAGCCAATGGACTCGGCTTATAAACAATAGCATTTCCACATGCAATAGCCGGGGCGATTTTCCACGTCGCAGTTTGAATAGGATAATTCCATGCCCCCACTGCCCCAACAACTCCCAATGGCTCTCTGCGAGTATACGCAAATCTGCTATCTTGGTCAGAGTAAGGAATATGTTGTCCAGACAAATCAACACCTAAAAATTTCTTCAACAAACATTGAAAGAAACACACAACTACCGCTAAAATATTCGAATGTTTCAGCACAAGAGAGAACATCCGCCTTGGCTTCTCGAATTGGCTTGCCGTTGTCACGAACCTCCCATAAAGAAATCTCATTCACATGGCTTCGAATCAACTCTGCTGCTCGACGTAGGATGTGTCCTCGTTCAAGCCATGGCATAGCAGCCCAAAATTTTTGGGCTTTACGGGATATCAAAACAGCTTCTTCGACTTGGCTTCGTTCAGCCGAACAACATTCTGTGAGATGAGATCCTACAAAAAAAATTTAGAGACCAGTCCACCTTTTGAGGAGTTTATGCCATGTGAAAGAGCACAAAATTTGGAGAATTTTTGATTTATTAAATCGTTTCAATAACCAATCTGGTTGGTACAAGCTCTTCGTTTCAATGTTTAAACTCGTTTGAAAATTTTTTTGTTTCGCTCATAACTTTTAACGATTAGATTTTTAACTAGTCCCGTAAAAGCAAAAAATGCTCCAAATTTTATGCTCTTTCACATGGCAACAACTCCCCCAAAAGTGGACTGGTCCTTTAAACATTCTTAATTTCAAAAATACCATTTCTCGGCTCCATCACCATAAATTTATGTGGAGATAGTAAATTTAGTCTCGATCCACCAATAAAATGCAAGGCTTTGGTCAAATCTTGAGGAATTGCAAATTTCTTCATGTTTCTTCACAGAATCGAGACAACTTCTAAAAGTTTCGACGACCTTAGAATCGATGGATGGGTACCAGGTTGGCTCTGGATTTTCCGAACGCTTCTCTTTGTAATAATCCAACCAGTAAGGAAGAAAATTCCGGCCCTATCCAAAATGTATTATAGATCGAATAACACACTTTTCCTATTATACACAGGTTGTACATAAATAACTTTATTTAATTTAGAGTTTAGGGGCCGCCACTAATTCGTTCTGCCATCGGATGAACGCAACAGAACGATCTGTATGGCTATGTGGCATAACGATATATCAATGTAGAGCTAGCCAAGAACATAATGCGTATTTTTGCGACTTTTCGCTTAAATAACAGGCCTTCCCTGAATCAGGGAAGCGTTTTTTCGCTTTGAAAATGCCAAATTCGGATTCCCCACATGTTTTTACCTCTAGAGGGGTCATTTTCAGAAAAAAATTTTTCACGTGGGTGCCCCCTCCTATTGTGTAGAACTCCAAAATTTTTTGTCAAATTAGTGGCGGACCTCAGGGAGAACGCTAGCAGTCTCGAAACGCAATTTGAGGCGTTAGCTGTCTCGAAATTCAACTAGTTCGAGACGCTAGCCGTCTCGAAATCGTCCCGAAACCGAACTCATTTCGAGACGCCATCTCGAAACCGTTCGAAACGAGTTGAATGTGTCTGAACATTGACACGAAAACCTTGAATTTTACATTTGTTTAAAATACGCTTAATTGTGTATTTAAAAAAGATGGAATTCTTTATAGCTTGACGAGTCGAACAAAACGACACCAAATTTATCCATTTTGATAATTGTTTTAGGTTATTGAAACGAAAACTCTGATTCAGGGCTTTCGTTTCAATAAACCAAAACAAATATCAAATTGGATCAATTTGGTGTCGTTTTGTTCGTCTCGTCGAGCTATAAAGAATGCAGCCTTTATTTTTTAATTACATCCAATACTTAAGCGTATTTAAAAAATTTAAATTTAAGATTTTCGTATCAATACTCCGACTAATTCAAACGAGGTCGGGATGAATTCGAGACGCCGTCTCAAATTGAGCCACTTTTTTAACTAACTTGCGCATAGCTAGTAGAATATCAATAAAAGAAATAATATATATACTATATTATAATTTCACAGCAATAAATAAAAAAACTCGTCGAATCGTCAAAGACTACAATGCAATGATCAAACATCTACATACAGACAAGACAAAACAGTGTTACAAAAACGAGGGATTCTTATAGTCGGGCGTCAATTCTCGTTGTTTCTACGGACGCGCGATTGCAAAATCTGCAAGTTTGAATTTGCGGTTTATTGAAACGAATTGCCTGCATGCTTCTAAGTGATTGTATTGTAAGAAAAATTGATGGGAGAAATCGTGTTTTTGCCTAAGATTTTTTGTTGTAGATCGATTGTACATACGAAGAGCCTCAAAATGAGTGGTTGATAACGGCTACGGTGAGATGTGTAAAAAAATCATGCCATTTTTCGATGACTTTTTTGACCTGAATTTTTTAAAACACTTCCTCATAGCCGTGATATGGACTTCAACCACTCATTGTAAAGCTCTTCGTGAGTACAATCGATCTACAACAAAAAATCATAGGCAAAAACACGATTTCTTCCATCGATTTTTCTTACAATACAATCACTTGGAAGCATTCAGGCAATTCGTGTCAAGAAACCGCAAATTCAAACTTGTAGATTTCGCAATCGCGCGTTCGTAGAAACAATGGGGATTGACGCCGACTATATTGATGATCAATCAATTCTTTTATTGCAACGATTTCGAATTTTTTTAAACTTAGGAAATTGGATACAGTGCAAAAATATGAACAAAAAGAATAATCAACAAACAATTGAAATGCATCTTGATCAGGGTTACACAATGGAAATGTTCCAGTTTTCGTTTCCTGGAAATTTGAAAATATTTCCGGAAACAGAAACGATTGAAAATCAGGCGGCAATCAATAAAATCGTGTTTATTGAAACGATTGGCGTGTGAAGTTGGCGATTTTCGAAAACTTCATACGCCAATCGTTTCAATAAACACGATTTTATTGATTCATACAAAGATTTTATTGATTGCCTGATTTTCAATCGTTTCTGGAAAACAAGGGAGCAAAGTGCCACCTTGTATTTCCGTTACCGTTTCCGGAAATTTGTACAACTCTGATCTTGATTTTTAATGTTTGATGAATCTTTTTTCAAAAAACCAGGCTTTTATCTAATCATGCAACAAAAGTTGAAAAGTTTTTTTGAGAATTTTATTCTTGTTAGCACATTTGAAATCGATTGATCACCACTGATCGCTTGTAATTTTGTATGTAAAGAATGAGATTTAAAGAAACAGTGATGAAAATGCATAATAATTACAACACTAAAATCTAGACTTGAGCTAACAAAATTGCATATCTATGAGTGAAATATACAATAAATACAGGACAAAAAAAGATTTTGGAGCTACTGAACTTGGGGAGGGGGCACTTAACGTGACCCCCAAGGCCGAAGTAAAAAGCGCCGAAATTTTTACCGAAACACACCCCCTATGGGTAAAAATTGACGCGAAACACGCTGGTGCCATTATTTTCAAATCAAAATCTTCGAAAATCTATGAATTTTTAAATAAAACAACTTTTTTGTATAAAGATTATTATTGAAAAAGTGCAAAAATTCATAGATTTTCGAAGATTTTGATTTGAAAATAATGGTACCAGCGTGTTTCGCGCCAATTTTTACCCCTAGGGGTGTGTTTCGGTAAAAATTTCGGCGCTTTTTACTTCGGCCTTGGGGTCACATTAAGTGCCCCCCCCAAATTCAGTAGCTTCAAGATTTTATGTATAAAGCATAGTTGATACGGCAAAGCTCTTAAAATTTCAAAGACTATTGTGAAACTGTTGCATATGGCTCATGAAAAAAAGAAGAACGAGATCAAACATTGATTATACCATCATTATGTTGGAACTTTTTCATAACCTTGCGAATTCGTACAGGCAAATGATCGACCACCATCGAGCTAGTTAATTGGATATCCTTGAAAAAGTCATGCTTCAGCCATCTTGTTGAGACTATGTCATCATTCATTGTCATGTGGAGTAATTTCCCAGGTGGATAAAGCTAAATTTTGAGAATTTTATGAAGAGATTTGTCATATCAATCACATTTTATATCCTACTACAGGATATAAAATGTGATTGATACGAAAAATCTCCTACTACATTCAAATCTCCCACTACATCCTACACATTAACACTCATGGGCACCCTGATTACTTGTTTTTATTTGGCATAGGCTCGAATGAAACGAAGAGGATGGAACGATACGAATGAAAAGATTTGCCTGAAACTGATTTACAAGAATCAAAACAATCCTTGTAAATCAGTTTTTTTGCACAAATTTTGTAACTTGTCTTGACTAGTGTTTCGATGACGTCAAAAAATTTTCGAATTTTCGCAAAAAAAATGAAGGCACTAGGAACGAATTTAAATTTAATTTTTCGAAATCTAATTTCAGTATCTAATTTTAGGAATCTAATTTCAACGAATCATGGCCCATTTTTATTTTATGAATCATGGGGATCCTAAAAATGCTGAAGAAATTCATTTTGCGTCAAATTAACGTTTTTTGTATGAGTGAAATCAGGTTTGTTAATAAATTTAATTAACTTTTTCTACCACAATACATACTTGAACACGAGATGACTCAGCCGGTAAAATTACTGATTCACCACCATTCTGGTCAGGAGTACCATAGTTGACGAAAGTCTCCGTGCCATCCATTAAACGACGTTGATCACGCATATTTTCCGATCTTAACCCGGAGTGATTCTGTCTTGTTTCCTCTTCTGAATGCAATTCCCATCTAGTAGTAAAGAACAGCTTGAAAAATCCTTTTATAATAATTTCAAACTTCGCCAAATTNTTTTCGTTTCAATAACCCAAAACAAATTTCAAATTGGATAATTTTGGTGTCATTTTGTTCATCTCATTTAGTTATAAAAATTATAGCTACAATGTTCATTTGATGAAAATTTAAAAAATCGATTAAAAATTCAAAAAAGTTTATGTATTACAAAAAACATGTAACAAATTCAAAATTTCAAACGCAATTCTCTCGAAAACTATAACGATTTAGAGGTTGCCGTAAAAACAAAAATGCTCCATGAACTTCCGAATATCAACAAAAAATGGCAAATTTTTTCCCACTGAACTGGCCCATTAAAACCAACTGGGTCGGCTACCCAACTTTCTGAGATTATTATTTTTTAAATTACCTGAATGCAATTCCCATCTAGTAGTAAAGAACAGCTTGAAAAATCCTTTTATAATAATTTCAAACTTCGCCAAATTTGTGGAATAAATCTCTCTATCCAATGCCATTTTGAGCCGGAGCATAGACTAAAAATAGTTTAAATTTTCTACGAGCACAAATACCTGATAAGAGGTCCTTGGAACGAGATCATCTCCGACAATAATCCCCAAAACGTGTTGTTCCATTTCTGCTTGTCCATTTTTACTTATCACACATCCTGGCGGCGAAAATGCATAACATCTAACGGTCGGATAAGTTTGCTTGAGTAGTAATGTCAACAAAGATGCCACTCCAGCGCCAAGTGAATGGCCAGTAACGATCAGGTTATAGCCGGGATTCAACATGAACAAGTCTTCTAGCACATTGTGTTTTTGCAAGGTGTTATAAACATAGCGAGCACTTTTCAGCATGCCAAGGTGCACTCGGACCTCACCTTCAGTATCCAATGTTTCGTCTTGACGCAAGATATCATCGGTATCAACATCCACAGAGAAAACAGCATCGTTTAACATGAGATCGGTGACGATATCAAGAAGGGACATTGAGCCTCGGATGGTGATGATGATTGAAGATGTTTTGTGATCAGTTAAGACTACGAAGGGGACTTGGTAGAGTCGGTTTCGAAACGAAACGAAGAATAAATCCGTATTTTCAATCTCAGCGCTTAATACAAATGCGGTGGTATGGCAGGAACAACAGTTGTCTTCTACTACAAGTACTTGGTTGCATTTGCATTTTCCGCACCTAAAAATGGAAGTTTTAGTGCAATTTGAAAAAAAATTGGTATAAGCAATTTCAACTAAGATTTCCATTTTTTGAAATTCACACAATTTAAAACCATTCTACGTCTTGAGGACATAGACAAATTTTTGAAAAACTGGACAGTTGTTTTTGCGCTAATTTCGATTGAAATGTGTTATTAGCAACATAAGAAAAAAGTGTTTCTATGCATTTTTAGACCTGTCTCAACTTTTTGCGTACACTTTCGTCCACCGTGTTCCTATAACCCTGATTTCAACTCACCAATTTATCCGACGACACAACAATACCCATGGCATACAACCACAATTATTGCAAACATATGCCGGCCAACCATAAACAGCCGAAGCAAAATCGAACATCCGTTTAATCATTGGAAAATTTTCGGGCATCCGCATCCATTCCACCGTCGGCTCATCATCAATCGCTTCAATTGGCGGCTTCCTATGTGGGGAATGTACAAAAAGTAATAGACCCGCGACAATATCAGAAAGCACAAAATCGGATCCACCAAAAAACGAGGCCAATAGCGCCGCAATATCATCGATAGCAGCACGCATTTGTGTGTCCCGGAAAACTTTACACAACACCAGATTTCGCTTCCAATAGTTTCTTTCTACTGCTATACTCCGTTCTATACGTTTTGCACCATATGGGTTGAATACTAATACGGTTCCGATCAATATGGTGATGATTAGGATCCACTCCAGAATGACTGTTACAAAAAGTCCATAGAGAAAATAGCATATGTCCGCATGGCCTTCGGTTAGATATTGTATGATCGTGATGGTAGAAACAACGGTCCATGCAATTTCTAGTAAAAATAATGGCACTCTAACATAGATCAATGTAACAACGTGTTTTCTTGCCCCAATATCCAGAATTGAGCCTTTGGCGCTGGTCATTGCCATAGCAATTACCAGAAAAATGGAAACAATATTTAATACAAATAGTGTTAGAAAATATAACAGCCATAATGATGGGCCACATCGAAAAGGTCCGTGTATAACAAAGACGACGCTTGCAGCAAGGGTCCTAAATGTTATAAAAAAATTCAAGTTTAAGTGCGTCACAAAGGGTGCTTTCTTAAGTTGAACCATACGGCTCCCTGTGGCCCCGTAAGCCACCCGTACAACCCCCATACGGGTGGCCTACGGAGAGCCATACGGTTCAACTTAGGAATGCGTACAAATAGTCTCGACATGATTAGACGGCGTAGTTTCGGAAACAAATAGTTTCCGTCGAGATTAAAGAGTAGAGTTGTCGAGATCTCGAAGATTTTAATCCTGAAATTGGGCATTTATAGCGTTTTCGATATAAAAAAATATCATAAAATACAATTTTTAGTCAAAAATAAGTATTTTTGGTTAAATTTTTCGATTTTTTGGTCAATAAATAATTATTTTTTATGAATTTTTCCCAAAAAATCGAGAAAATTGCTTTTTCTCGATTTTAAAAAAAGGCAAAAATGCCTGAAAAAAAAGCAAATTGCTGCGAAAAAAAGCGAAAATGGCAACCCTGGTCGAGACTATTTGTACGCATTTGTATCGACCCTTACCAAACAAATCGCACTATAGCTTCAGTAAGCCCGGGGAAAACGAAGTCATCACTGGCAATATTCCACCTTCTACCAAATGCAATTAAGGAAGGCATAAGACATCCTATAAATTACACATAAACAATGTCTGAAAAATTTCGAAATGAAACACTCTAAATAAACAAACTCTTAAACACAAAAATATGAAATTTGTAGCACGAGTCATTTTTCTCTCCTTCGCATTACAATTGCAAAAAAATCTACGTGCAGATGAATCATAGTGTACAAATAGCAGCAAAAGATGCAAACCCAACAGACAACCCCACACAAAGTACAAATTTTCACTTTCGCAAAATTAACAACTAGAAACACTTCTATCGAAAATCTTACATGTGATTTTCACAAGGATTCAAAAGTCAAAATGAATTAAGACGAAAAGAAAATTTATTTACATAATTTTAAACAATAAACAAGGTGTTTATAAAAAATGATATTTTTGTGGCCTTCTTATACGTCCATTTCAGCAACAACTATAAAAAAAGCTGGACCCAATACTCAGAGTCCGAAGTTAGCATCCCGTCCGATCTGGCAAGTTAAGCAATGTTGGGCCAACGTTGATATCGTAGGTTCAACCCCCATCCGTTTCCTTGTTTCCAAATTCGTTTAAAATTTTTGCATATTTTTATATGAGAAACACGTTGGTAAACGTTATTTTTTCAAAAAACCTTATGAAAACACGATTTTAACTTTTTCGAATAACACCTATTTCGTAAAAAAAGTTGTCAAAAATAGCGTTTTCATAAGTTTTTGTTGAAAAAATAACTTTACCAACATGTTCCTTACATAAAAATAGAGGGGGGGGGGGCAAAAGTCCTGACGCAGAAAAAACGCTGAAAAGGTGTTTTTGAAATGCCAAGACTTTTGCCCCCTAGGAGAAGACTTTTGGGCACTATTACTTTTTTCCCCTTTATTTTCCCTCTTACTTTTTCCCCGATTCTACACAAATTCAAAGTAAAAAAGTAATAGGGGAAAAAAGTAAGAGGGAAAAACCAAAAAGGGGAAAAAGTAATAGTGCCGACTTTTTGCCCCCTCCCCCTGTACACATATGCATAAATTTTTATCGAATTCGGACACAAGGGAGCGGATAGGGATCGAACTTACGATAGTCCATTCGGCCCAACGTTGCTTAACTTGCCAGATCGGATGCCGACTTTGGGTTTTGAATGTTGGGTCCAGCTTTTTTTATAGTTGGAGCTGAAATGGACCATTTCATTTAGCTAAAAAAGCCGGCGAAACGACGACGCACTACTTGCATTGTGGTGATCAGAGTATATTCACGGCGTTCCAAAACGAGAAAAAAGTCTTCAAAAAAAACATAATCGTTTCAATACAAATTTTTATTGAATTTCAGGGAATTTTCACTGAATTTTTTTATTGAAAAAATCAAAATTTTTAAAAAGTTTGAGAAGCTTTTCCTCGTTTCCATTTTCTATAATTTTGGTCTTAAAATTTTCCTCAAATGTTGAAAAATAAAGTTACGAGCGATTTTTTGAAAATAATTTTTTTCTGCCCCTCTGGGGCTTTCAAAAAATCGCTCGTAACTTTATTTTTCAACATTTGAGGAAAATTTTAAGACCAAAATTATAGAAAATGGAAACGAGGAAAAGCTTCGCAAAGCTTTTAAAAATTTTGATTTTTTCAGTAAGAAAATTCAGTGCAAATTCCTTGAATCAATCAAAAATTGAGTATTGAAACGATTTTTTTTTGAAGACTTTTTTCTCATTTTCGGTCGCCGTGATATTGATTGTAATAATTTTATTGCCTGATTCAATAAAATTTCGATATTGAAGCGATTTATTGAACACCATAAAATTCAAAGTTTTTTCGGTCGTCTGATGTTTCGAAAGTTGACATTTCGAAACGTTTTTTTATGTTTTTGAGGATTTCTCCGGAAACACAAAACCAATCCTGATAGCGTTTGGTATCGTTAGAAAGCTGAATTTCGTAGCAATCGAATGACACTAAAATCATACCATAACTCTTTCTGGTTGAGGAATTATTGCATAATTAGTAAAAAAATGTCAGATTGTTTGACATTTAAAAAAAATAATTATGCAATATCTCCGCGACCAGAGTTATAGCATGATTTTGGTGTCCTTCGATTGCTACGAAATCCAGCTTTCTAACGACACCAAAACTATCAGAATTGGTTTTATATTCCAGGAAAAATCCTCAAAAACATAAAAAAACGTTTCGAAACATCAAACGACTTTTTTCAACTTTGCATTTTTACTTTCGTACAATTTACTCATTTTTGTCGAAAAAACTCTAAATTACACATTTGACCTGGTTCAAATTTGTATTTTTCAAAAAATACACAATGTAATTTAGAGCTTTTTCGACAAAAATGAGGTCAAATGTGTAATTTTGAGAAAGGTCAAATGTGTATTACCCAAAAATTTTCAAATATGAGGACCCTTAGGTTTTTTCCGGCCTACAGCTGGAATGGATGGGGCACTGGTACCCCCTTCTGCAGCTGCGCCTTTGGTCGGGCGGCCCATTTTCCGACATGTTCCGGATCTATAAACCAAAATTAAAGTGTAACAAACACCATTTATCTGATTTAATTTTTTTAAATTATCAATTTTTATCAAATTTTTAAAAATATTCAAAAATTTGTTTGATCATCTCCAGAAAAAAACGGCTCGGCTCAGACCTAAAAAATTACAAAATATTAATCGGGCCGGCCCGGAACACCAGAAATTTTTAAGGCCGCGGCTCGGCCCAACCTAGGCCGGACCCGGGACGTCAGTTAAAAAGCCTAGTCGTAACAGCTGGCCAACTGGATGAATCCAGATGAAAACTGGATGATTCATAATAGCATTCGCGACAGCTGTTTCTGCTATCCTTATGAAACTGTGGCGACCCTAAACTTCTGAAACTGATAAATACTAATTTTGACCCCGATTTACGACGCTGATTATTCGTTTTGTTTTTGAATTTCAATTGAAATCAGCTAGAATTTCCTGCATGCTAAATTGGTTATTGTATTCCCACAAAAATGCCAAGCGAACGAACGAATACATTCTATTTCATTTAACTGTTTAGGATTATTTGATACAATCCTCTAAAATTGTTCTAAGATTTTATTTTTATACAAATTTATCTGTTTTCCTAGATCACAAAAAATTTTGTGGACAAAAAAATGCATTAGGATCATACATACACAGTAGGGGGAGGACAGATCCATGGAGGGTGGTTGAATGACCAATGAGGAGGGACAACCAAAAATAACTTTTTATTATTCTTTAATGTGTTTAAAAAAAAATTTTGAGACAAGGGTCTATGATTTTTTTTTTAATTTTGAATTTTCGAGCTGGACGGATGGATGGCCAAAAAATTTTCGAGGATGAGTGGTGGAGGGAGGACGGCTCCCCTGAACATTTTTCCCCGTTATGACTTTAAAATTAATTTTGTAAGATCGGGGAAAAAAGTAATAGTGCCCAATTTTTTGTGTCCTACAAATTTCACGCAGCCCATCAGGGCTGTGTACCGTTAGGTTTTATAAGTTTTTGTATTCATCTTTTTTCTTCTTTAGCATGCCTCGTGTTTTTATTCGTTCTAAATTTTTTAAATTTGCAGCACAAGTTCATAAAATGGGTGCATACCTAAGTTCTCCGGTAACAAAAAAGGAGCAAGAATCTGGCTCAATGGATTGGCTCCGCTACGGATCTACTTCAATGCAAGGCTGGCGAACTAATCAAGAAGTAAGTAATTCTACAGGGTTGATAGGTGCACTTTTTTGCTTCAATTGCTTGTTTTGAGCGAGCGATGCTTGTTTAAAAGAAGTTCTTATGGCAACCCTGTAATTCCCGATGGTTTAGCGGCTGACAGATCCCTGAGGATCTTTTGAAGACTGACATTCAAAACTTGGGCTTTCAATTCAAATGTCATTCCTCAAATGTCAGTCAACCCTAATAGCTCGATGGGGATTACAGGATGAATAAAAAAACCGTACTTGCGTTTTTTGGCGAAAAATTTTCAAAAATTGCATGAAAGTATCCCTTATAGGTGATTTTTGAAAAAAATTTTCACAAAAAATGCAAAAGTACTGTTTTTTCGGCTTACCCTGTAAATGATTTCTTCATATAAAAAACTGACCCATTCAAATGAAAAAACTTTATGACTTTATTATTTTACTTTTTTTCAGGATGCTCACAATTGTATTGTTGATAATGATCGAAATTTTGGATTCTTTGCAGTTTATGATGGACATGGAGGCAAGTGTCCATTTTATCTTTTTTTTCTAATTTTTTTTAGGTGCTGAAGTCGCTGCATATGTTGCTCAAATTCTACCTGATCTTTTGCGCAATCAATCACTTTGGAAAGATGGCAAAATTGGTGAAGCTCTACAGAAAACTTTTCTAGACTTCGATAAGTTGCTGCTTGAAGAAAGCGCAATTAATGAAATGCGCCGCATTAAAGATAGACTCGAAGGAACAAAGCCAAAGAAAAATATTGCCATGGATGAAGATGAATTGTTTGAAGAAGCAGTGGCACTTTCTCAGGAAGCTAATATCAGTATTGAGGAATTGATGGCTCAATATGTTGGTATAAGNGAAGGAACAAAGCCAAAGAAAAATATTGCCATGGATGAAGATGAATTGTTTGAAGAAGCAGTGGCACTTTCTCAGGAAGCTAATATCAGTATTGAGGAATTGATGGCTCAATATGTTGGTATAAGAAAAAAGTTGCTACAACGTGTGGAAAAACGGGAAAGGAATGGCGAGGAAAGTCCATACGAAAAGAAAATTAAGCGAGCTAAAATTGTGGAAGAAGATTCTGGGGCTGAAGATGGAAAATTTTCTGGAGGTAGGATTTTGTAATATGTAAAATCGAATTGACAAGATTGAATTTTGGGTACCACTAATTTTATTACTTTTTAGATGAATTAAATGGCGATACCGATAATGGAAAAGTCGGGATTCCTAATCTCGAGGCAGATCTTGATGCACGAGTAGCCGCCGACGTCAAAAAAGAAACCAAATGCGAATCAAATCATGAGCCACCTACTCATTCAACTCCAGATGATCCTACTTTAGGAAATGGAGAAGTCCATACTAGCAGTGAAAACGAGCCGACTTTGCCAAGCGACTTAGAGCCGCCTAAACTTGAAGACAGTCAATCTGAAGAAACAACGATTGTAAAAACCGAAGCATCAATAACTTTGGTGAATGAAGTCTCTGACGAGACTCCAGATATTCCAACAGCGAAGCTTAAGCGAAACCANTGAAGACAGTCAATCTGAAGAAACAACGATTGTAAAAACCGAAGCATCAATAACTTTGGTGAATGAAGTCTCTGACGAGACTCCAGATATTCCAACAGCGAAGCTTAAGCGAAACCATATTCGAGAAGCAAGGTAATTTGAATTATTTCACACACCAATGCGGTTTTTATATCATTTGAGAAAACGATTGGAACTATCTTGGAATAACAGACCCGATATTTTTTGTGAGGAATTTAAAAAACGCACTTTAAAAATGTAGAATGCTCCCGTTTGTTCGAAAAATTGACGTGACTTTTTTGTTACTTATGATTATCACTTAGTGAAACCAACGCTAAAAATAGTAGTATATTTTTTTCCGACTTTTGATTGGTTTTCTTTGTTTAGAAAAAGAGCCTAGTTTACTGTGTTTTTTTAATTTCTAACAAAAAATTACCCCAGAGATTAGTCATTTTCGTAAAAATTTAATAAAGTGGATCTGTTATTCTAAAATAGTTCCAAAAAAGATTAGCCTCATATTGATTTTAAATGGTGCTTCTGGAAGCCATTTTCTGTTTTTATCAGAATTTTGGCTTAATTTGTCCAGTATAATACCTAAAGGAAATTCGACGCCTTCACCTATAGCTTTACAAATGTTTAGGGCTATAGTTTTGCTCTTCGACACATTTTTTATTAATAGAAAGGTGCTCGGTCATAGTTTATTGAAATGCATCTACCAATCTTTAGAAGTACTAATTTGATTTTTTAGTGGTGCAACAGACACCAATGAAGAAAAACCCGGAACAGCTTCAGCAGCCTCAAACCAGCCTAGTGTAGGATCAACTCAAGTCAGTTCATCCGATGAAGACGAAGACTACGAAGAGGAAGAAGATGAGGAAGGCGAAACGGACGAGGACGAAGAAGAAAGTGATGAAGATGAATACTTGCTCGCTATGGATGGTGGTATGGAGGCCAGTACACCAGGTGTCGACTCAGGAACCACTGCGTGTGTTGTAGCGTTGTTCAAGGTAAATTTGATACTTTTTTTAAATTTGACTAACAAGGAACACGTCCGAAATATGTATGTCAAATTTTTGACAAGACATGTAGTTTTGTAGAGTATATCCGACTACACTTTTTCTAGAAAAATCTGCTGAAAATCGAACGCTGGGGTGCCCCTCTAGTGGATCAAAATTTTAAAAAAATCTACATTTTTTGGGATAAATCGGCTTTTTTGGGGGAGGTGCCTCCCCTAGCCTATCCACTATTCGGGAGTGATTTTTTTTTTGAACTCGGCGCATAAATTGCCCCAAGAAATGTATTTTTAAAAATTTTTTTGGTCTCGGTTTCGAAATAGTACCCTTGAAATGGGGTTTGACTGGGAAAAATCGATTTTAAAGTCTTTGAAATTTAAATTTCAACATTAGAGGTATTTTCCGAGCGAAAAACACTTCGTCAAAAATTCCACTTTCTAACTTTTCACCAAAAAATAACACCTGAAATAGATTCCCACACCGAAAAATTCCCAGAAACACTTTACTGCCCTTTCCAGAAAATCCTGCGATAAAGCGATTTTTGACTTCTTTCGAATATTGTAATTTTTTCATTTTGAAGAGTTTTCACTCGAAATTTTTAAAAATTATTCGAATTCACTTAGTTTTCGCCGACATTTTTTTTTCACACTTTTGGATCGCAGTAACTTTTACACGTTTTTACGGATTTTCCATTTTTAATTGTGTGCGGCCGAGTAAGGCTAAAAATATTTTTTTTAGAATAATGTTATTGTGGCTAATGTTGGAGATTCACGTGCAGTATTGTCTCGAAATGGCGTAGCATTGGACTTGTCTGTGGACCACAAGCCAGAAGATGAAATTGAAAAGAACAGGATTCTAAAAGCCGGTGGACAAATTTCTGAAGATGGCAGAGTGAATGGAGGTATTATGCTATAAGCTTAAAATGAAGTATGAATTTTTTATAGGATTGAATTTATCTCGTGCACTCGGTGACCATTACTATAAGACGAATAAGACACTTCAGCTGGAAGACCAAATGATCTCACCTTTGCCCGATATTGTAACCCAAGAAATCACGTCTGAAGACAAGTTCTTAGTTGTGGCATGTGATGGTATTTGGTAGGTTGAATTTTTTTTATTTCATTTTTACAATTACAGGAATTCGATGTCTAGCCAACAAGTAGTCGACTTTGTGCAAGAACGCCTGGAGTCGAAACCACTAGAAGAGATTGGTGCTGAGATATGTGACAAGTGCTGTGCACCAGATACCTCCGGTGATGGAACGGGTTGTGATAATATGACGGTGATTATTGTCGATTTAACTATGGCCAAGCAGAATTTGCAGCAGCCTGTTGCTGATGAACCACCAGCGGATCCGTCTATTTGAAAAAATTATTTTGTTAATGGTTATGTGTTATATTTTAAGTTTGTTGTTTATCATTAATGCAACCTGTCTTGCTATGTTTATCTTTAAGTTTATTTTATTTATTATGTGTATTGTAAAAAGGAAAAATTGCAAGATTTTTGAGTCATGGATTGGAGGAAAATCACAAAAGTTCAAAAAATTAAATGCTTAGTTTTTTCCTTTATAAATGCCCAAGAATGTTGGTTAGTCAGTAGACAAAAAACATTCATGTTTATCTTTGCTATAATTGATCTCATCAAAAGTTTATTTCTGAAACAAGTTTCATTAGATTCTTTTTTGCCTTTAATTGTCCTCATTTATATGGGCTAGCCGATATCTATATTTCTCTTACTTTCCCGATGATGATAATTTAGTAGAAATTCGATGTAATAAAAAAAGAAAATTAACTTTTAGTAGTTAACGTTATTGGTAGTTAAGAAATAATTGAATCGAATTTTACTAATAATATTGTATAAAATACACTTTTTGTTGCATGGATTGTCAACTAACTAGTAGGTAGTAAATTTATAAAACTACTGAAAAAACTGGCTCTAGGGATGACTGGAAACGGAATATTCGCAACAAATAATACGAAATTCTCATATTTGAGACGTTAAAAAGCAATTTTTTCATCCTAGAGCCAACAAATTTATCACAAGAATAGTTCGGTAAAAATTGAACCATAAAACTTGTAGTTGATAATCTATTTTCATCGTATGTTAAATTTTTTGTTCTATTTAAAAGCAAGCTATATAAAATTTGTTTGCGATTGCATATAAATCCAGGAAATGATACTCAAAAATTTTATTTATGTTTAAATAAACCTAAAACATCTATTTGTTATTGTTGTTTATGCGTTAATATCGCATGATTTATCTTAAACTTTTTATTTTTTTAATATGATCTCCAATTTTTAGCTTAGCAATCTTGAAATTTGAACTGCAAATTGACCAAAAATGGCCAAGTCCAAGAACCACACGAATCACAATCAGAACCGCAAGGATCATCGAAATGGCATCCATAGACCGAAGAAGAATCGTTATATGTCGATGAAGGGCGTTGATCCGAAGTTTCTCCGCAACTTGCGATTTGCCAAGAAGCATAACAAGCGACATGGAGCCAAAGAATCCAGTTCATAAATATGTTTTAAAGTTAATTCGTTGTTTTCTTTGTTGATTATATAAATTTTTAAAATAATTCATGTCGGGGCAAATTAAAGATGAATTACCACCAATCTACAACGAAAAACGGTCCAAATATATTGTCCTCCCCCAATGTTGTATTTTGCCCCCAGCGTCGTAATTATATAGGAAGACTGAGAAAAATTCCCCCAAACCTAAAAATTTTAATTTTCGGGTTTGAAATTTTCCAAAAAGTATAAACCCCCCTCAATTTGGATAAATTCTGACGCTGTGTGCTTCTATGCACCCGAAATCTTCTAAAATATGGACCTCTTGCCCATGTACAGGGTATCTCAAAATAAAAGGAACAGCTGGAAATTTATATTTTTATGCATGAATTTCTTTTTTAAAGCATCTCATCACTTTTTTAAGTTAATGAAAGAATAAGACCTTCTATTATTCGAATGCATCAAAGAGATTCTGAAACGAGAAATTTCAATACTTCTGGATATTCCGTTTTATATAACAAATTTATATAACATCAACAAAACAATAAAATAATATTAAATTGAAGTTTATTACCAGAAACCAGTTTTCTTATTGCTGTGTTTTCTCCAAGAGGATGAATTACTGGCGGATTTCGATTCAGGTTCATATGTTACCTTCCGATGCTTCTTTTCTAATGGAGTTTGCTGTTCTTCATCACTACTATCCAATTCGCCAGCTTCTCTGTCTGCCTGACGTTTTCTCGAGCACGGTTGAGTTCCTGGTAATGGCAGCAATTCTACGAGGTTCTAGAAAAAAGATCAATCTTCAGCACATAAAAATTGGGAGCTACTTCGGCTCTTATACCCCATTAAACGTGGTCTAAATCGAAAAATTTAATTTTTTGGAATTTTCTCCAAAATCACCATATTATGTACATACAAAAAATCCGGACTTTATATTTTTCGGATAGATCAAACTTAAATCTACTAGAAAAAACTTTCCATGAAAAACGGTAAAAAATTGTTTTTTGTGGCTTACTTTTAAACTTTTTCCGCTACTGTATTTCGAAAAAGCTAATATGAAGAAATTCGATTTCCTAAAAAATGGAAGCGTTTTAAACAAATAACATCGCCAACATGTTTATCGCATAAAATTATCCTTAATTGGGTGATTTTTGAGAAAATTTCGAAAAATAAAATTTTCGATTTTAGGCCACGTTCAATGTGAACAAGAGCCGACAGTAGCTCCAAAACAGTTGCGGCTCTATTCAATTTTTTTGCCCAATCGCCCTCTGACATTGTCTGCCTATTGATTTTGACGGATCACAATTTTCGCCTGTTTTTCGTTTAATNAAAAATAAAATTTTCGATTTTAGGCCACGTTCAATGTGAATAAGAGCCGACAGTAGCTCCAAAACAGTTGCGGCTCTATTCAATTTTTTTGCCCAATCGCCCTCTGACATTGTCTGCCTATTGATTTTGACGGATCACAATTTTCGCCTGTTTTTCGTTTAATATATTTAAAAAAGTCAAATCGGTATAAAAAATTGATGGGACGCATACCATTTTTATGGGACGCATAAGAATTTGAAGGGACGTATCAAAGTCCATGGGATTCATAAAAGTTTTTGTGGACGCATAAAATAGAATAGAGCCAAAATGCATACATTTTCCACTGCAATCGCTTCTAACAACGGGTTCATTTTGGCACGCTTCGATCCACTGGCTGATGTCTCTCTATTTCTACTCTTCAACTTTTCCTTCAAATGATGAGGTGGTCGCGGAATCGGCATGAACGGATGTGGCGGTATTGAAGGTGGTAGTCTTCCAGGTATCGGTTGACGTTCATGATGAAAGTTTCTTGGTCGCTGAAGAAGTTGGCGAAACATCTGCGTCGCTGTATGATGCATCAATGCTGGTGGTGCCTGCTGAAAAAACGGAGACATCATTCGAAGATCGAGTAGTGGTGGCGGGAAGCCCTGAGTCCTTGGAGGAGGTGTACCAAATTGATTAAAATTCCAATTTAAGAGCTTATTTGAGTCATCCATAACACGAACATTGTTGTCTGAAATTTGGTAAATATGAATTTCATATGACCAATGCTCACCAATAGGCCAAGAACGTCGCATCTGAGGCTTCTTAACAACAACTTCAGCTCTACTAACGCTTTGAATTTGGTCAACTAATTCCTTCTGTTCTCGGCATCGTCGTACCCATAGAGGCTTGCCAAATAGCTTAATTCCATTCAGCATTTCAATAGCAAAAGGCACAGATTCTGCATGTTTAAACTCCACAAATGTATAACGATATTCTGGCACATCATTACTACTTTCAGGTGTAGACTGAAGACTTCTAGCACCTTTTAAGAAAATCTTATTAGCCAAAGCCACTGGTCCCGCCTAAAACTGGGAAGCATTTTTTTCAAAGAGAGGACCGATTGAGGCGAGTTATACAAAAATTTTTTCATCAAACGTAAAAAATATTCGAAAAATGAAAAAAAGTAGTGTTTTCGAGGAAAAATCGAAAAATGCTTACGGTAAGCAGCTTACCTGAATAAAAAGCTCATGAATCAATTCTTTAGTAACATTTGCATGTAAGTTCGAAACATAAACAGATTGGCTATCAATTTCCTCAGTGGTTATTAAGCTGGTCATCTTATTTCTAAAAAATGTTGCTAAGAGAAATACAATTTTTATTTTAAAATATTTAAATTAGCGTAGTTGAAAAAAATGGTTAAAATTTCAACTAGTGTTGAATCCTGTCCTGAAATCCCCGGGGGCAAAAGTCTTGACATTGTCAAAAACGCTGAAAAGGTGTTTTCTCGTCCAGAGTTGTTGAGAAATCACGTTTTTAAAATGTCAAGACTTTTGCCCCTTTGGCGAGGATATACCGCCCCCTACGCCAGGACTTTTGCCCCCCCCCCCTTGTACTTGGGACTCATAAAATGAAATAGAGCCGCAGATTGAATGGCTTCGTTTGAGGCCATGGGCCACACTTCAGTTTTCAGTAGGGCTGCGCGTTCGCCTGCGGGCGGAATTGCGGGGCGGAATTGCGGGGCGGGATTGCGGGATTTTCAAAAATGTGCGTGCGGGGTTGCGGAGCGGGGTTTTGTCTTTAAAAATGGTGCGGGCGGGATCCCGTGTCGATAGGTGATAAAAAATTTTGTAGAATAAACAAGAGTTTTGAAACAAAAAAATGATCCGAAAATTGAAAATTTTGGTTAAAAATGGTCAAATTTTAATGAAAAATCATTTAAAAACGATCGATTTTGCCAAATTTTCGATGAAAAAAGACATTGCGGGGTTATTCAATTTGCGGGGCGGGGTTGCGGGATTTTCAAAAATGTGCGTGCGGGGTTGCGGGGCGGGGTTTTTTCTTAAAAAATGGTGCGGGCGGGGTCTGCGGGGCCGGATCCCGCCCCGCGCGCAGCCCTAGTTTTCAATGGTTGAGTTTTCATTGAGGCCATGGGTTCTGCATAAATTTATCCCCCCAGGCTGAAAACGAAAAAAAAATCAAATTTTCACTATTTTTTCAACAAACAAAATTTTTTCAATTCCAAAAACTTTTAAAAAAAATTTTTCCTCGTGAAAAAACTTTAAAAAAGGCGGAAATTTTGGTTTTTCGGCCATATTCACTTCTCACATTTACAAAAAATATTTGTTTACTATTTTTTTCTTGACTGCGTGACCTCGCCATTTTAGCGGCTTGTTCTTCGGTATAAGGCCTAAGGAATAAATTTATGTAGAATCCCAAGTCCTAAAGAATCCCCCTCCCCGATTTTGATTGGACGCGTACATCTTTGAGTGGACGCGTAAATGTTCATTGGACGCGTAAACCGTCTATTGGACGCGCACCAGAGCCATAATTTTTTCCGGGGTACCCCTAGGGAAAACGTGTTTTTTGGCTATCCAACCGACACCATTTTGTCCCGTACATTTTGTGATCGAACTTATAAAGTACCATTGGTAATCTCTCGGTTCTAGAGTCCAGTGCCAGAAAATTTTTTGTGTATCTAAAATTTTCTCGCGATTTTAAAATTTTTACACAATGACCCATTAATTTTTTTGTCATTATTATGAGCGAAATTGTTTTGAAACACGCTTATCAATGAAATTGCAAACAATCTTTTACTGCCCTAAACAACCGACTCAAAACTCTAATCATCTACTTATAATTAAAAAGTGAATGACACAAGATAGAAGGCGCCATTATTTCGATCAATTTTTTCGGAAAAATTTGTTTCTTTTTAAAAACTTCTTATAAAAATGAAAATCTTTTATCCATTTTTATTTGCCAGTATTCTGTCTATACTTCAGGCTAGCAACTTTGAAAGTTTTGAAGATGAAAGCTACGTCGAAGATGAATTTTTTAGATCACTGATACGAGACTTTCTCGACGATCAGAAATTTAAAAAGGGTTTGATCACCTGGGTGAAAGGTAAATCACTTGTAGAGGTGGAAATCCGTTCCTAATACGACCACACAGGGGTGCCTGCTTCACACTTGGGCAAGGGGTGGGTTTAGGATTTTGAGTACAAACTATAGATGCTATTCGATTTGTTCAGATGGGTTTAGATTAGGATTAGTAGTTTGAAACTAAGTTAAAAATCATAGAAACGAAAGAAACATGAAAAATGCCAGGATTTTTCATTTGAACTGTCTTTTATGTTATAAGGATGACCATGTGGTGGTGTTGTGAGTCATATTTTTAAATCTCGTATTGAGTTGGACGCAACACCACTTTATCACTTTGATTCTTATACGATTTTTTTAGACCAATTTGATCCTTACATCATCAATGCTTATCTTAAAGTCAGTTTTGATTAGAGATGGGATCTCTCCTAATACAGCCACGCAGAGATGCCGACTTGTATACCTTTTCAGGAAAACTATATAAGCAGGCATCCTGCGTTGTCGTATTAGAAGTAGATTCTCAACTCTAGCTTTGATCATTTTTTGTTTATGACAAACGAATTTTTTTAGTTTTCCGAAAAAGAACGACAATGTTTCCTTAAAGGCATGCGTTTAGTCAAACGTACTATAGTCGAAAAAGGTTTCGACGAGGCTATGGAATTCGTAGACAACTATTGCCCTTCGATATATGACAACGCCGAGATGTTTTACTCTTGGCTTCAAAATTTAGCCCATAAAAGTATTGAATTTATCCAAAATTTTCACACTGACCTACCCGAATCTATTCAAGCTCCTTTAAAAAAGGTAATTTGATATAAAGAAAACGACTATAACTTATGGTATTTAGATGGGTAAGCTTTCTAAATGGATAGCAGTTGATGAGAACGACGAATACGAGGATCAAAATGTTCTTGAAATCTATGATGTGCTTGATCAAATTTTGAATGCTACGGAAGAGGATCGTGATGCGTTGGCTAAGAAGCATCCGTTTATGGCACCTTTTGTCACTGGTACTCTCAATTTTTTTAATAGTTTTTCACGAAAATGACCTTTAGAAGTATCTTTAGGTGGGCAACACGATTCCGACGTTATTGTTTAATTTTGACCACTTTTATGTAGATAATCATCAAATTTAGGCAAACTCCGTGCAGATTCCATAATTATTGTTCGCACCGTCATTAAAATGTACCAAAATGGAAGCATTGACAATCTAGATTCACTTGAAATCATTGAAGCTTTTGAAAATTGGTTTGATGGATTGAAGCAAGAACTTTTGGAATACTTCAGCACNGACAATCTAGATTCACTTGAAATCATTGAAGCTTTTGAAAATTGGTTTGATGGATTGAAGCAAGAACTTTTGGAATACTTCAGCACACGCCAAAGACCCGATAAAGTGCTTAAGGGAGGCATTGATCGCCTTTTCACTATACTACTTGGCGAATTTTACGATAGCCTAACTTTTGATTCAATCGCTGATGTTTCCCAAGCATATGAGCATAATAAATGGAAATGGTTATAAATCGAATTTTTACGCATATTCTTCTATTTGTACGAATCTATCATAATTTATTGAGCTTAATAAAAAGTAGAATATCTTCCTTAAATCAAGATCATGACACCAATAACACATGATATTTGGTGAGGACAAATTACTATTCGCCCGCGAACGAATTTTTAGGGGGTCGACGATTTACGATTCGCCCGCCGATTTGTTCTACATTTACGATTCGCCTGGGCGAATTGTAAATCGTGAAAAAAGCATTTACGATTCGTCTGCCAATTTTCGGGCGAGCCGTGAAACGGGCGAATCGTAATTTTCAAAACTAGATGTTTTTCATGTACGATTCGCCCGAGATTTGAACAGGAAACGGGCGAATCGTAAATGGAAATGTAAGACTTTAGTATCTGTTATATTTATTTTTTATAAAATTTTTACATCATTTGATTGCTCTTGGTTAGTACATTCCAAAAATATATAAATTATGTTGAGGAAAAAAAGGATTCAGATTTTCTCGTAACATATATAAAACATCTTATTTTACAATAACCAATAAACTTATGCAACAACTTGATTCGATTGAAACAAGTTCTTATATTCTTCTCGCAGCTCTTTCTTTTGAACTTTTCCCATTGAGTTTCTTGGTAGATTTTCGGCAATGATTACTTTCTTTGGAACTTTATAATTGGACAGTTTTTGTTTTGCTTCACGTAGTACGTTAGTCGCTAGAATTTCTTTATCTGTAGCAAAATTATTTGGAACACATATGGCTATTCCAACTTCACCAAAATCTGGATGTGGAACGCCTAAATTTTGTTTAAAATTTTTTGAAAAAGTAAAGTTTACTACACTAATTTTGGTTTATCGAGTTATAGTCACCCCATCTCTTATCTCAGACACTCCGGTGAACCCTCCTCCTCCCTCTGCCCATCAACCAAGGGCATAACTAGAATTTGGCCTTGGGGTTACTCCTTTCGAAATGACCCAAAGATGACCTGCGAGTGATATGGTGCCTGTTTTATCCTTTTCTATAGCAATCCCCCCATTCCAAAATTTATACCAATAACAGCACTTTCTTTAACCGAGTCCATTGAATCCAAAACATCTTCGATTTGTTTTGGGTAGATGTTTAAACCTCCGCTAATTATCATATCTTTGTCACGGCCAAGAATGTACAACTGACCTGCAAAAGAAAGGGTGACGCAAAATAGTGCATTTTGAGGTGTTTATCACTTTTGTATTTTGAGTATAACTTTTGATCCTGGTAATCATTTTCTATGTCGTTATGTGATAGATGTTTTGTATCATAGTTATATTTCCTTCTTGTATGTATTTATGAGGTATGCGTAAAAGTGGGTCGAGCGATAAAACATCTCTTCGCGACTTTAGCTATCGCTTACGCTTAGGGTGCGTTCAAGCATGTCGAAAAAGTTGTCAAAAAATGTTTCGACTTTTCGACAGCTTTTTCGACATGCTTGAACGTACCCTTACACTCACGAACTACATGTGTCTCTTCTATAAATGTGGCAATAAAACATTTCCTTGAAATAACGCAAGACTTACAAAACATCTCATCACAGTTATATACGTCGATATATAGCTTAGAATTAGGGCTATCCAACGACAACAAGACCGTAACAAATGATCATAGGGATCAATATTTATACTTAAAATACAAAAGTGAAAAAAACCTTAAAATTCTTTTTTGTGCCACCCTGTACATTAATTATAATTGTTTTTATAACATACCATCTTCGTCAAATTTGCCAACATCGCCAGTGACAAAAAACCCGTCTTCGGTAAATTCTTTTTTTGTCTTTTCTGGAAGTTTCCAATAGCCTTTGAATAAACTAGTGCTTTTGCATTCTATTATGCCATTGTCAGAGATTCTGACCTAAAGTCGAATGCAATTTTAAAAAAAGCGATAAATGATCAACAATTGACTATTTTCAGCTATAGATTTGACAAAAATTTTACTCATTTCCGGACCAAATTTTGAGAAAAAAACGTCGGAATAAGAATAGGAACTGCACAAAGTATCAGAATTTCACTGAATTGGAGTTCCGGTAAAACATAGAAAAAATTTCCGACTAATAATACAAAGACATACTTGACACCCAGGTACTGGTACTCCTACACTTCCTGGTTTCCGAAGATGTTCTTCATATGGATTTGATGTAATAATAAGAGCTAAAGATTAAGGCTGAGCGTTTTTCGGGGTTTTTGAAACCCCGCGGCTGAGATCTCGTTACATCGCAATAAAAGTTGCGGGGTTTCATCAAACCTCGCAACTTTTTATTGCGAGGTAACGAGATCAATTGCGGGGTTTCAAAACTCCGAAAACGCTCAGCCCTACTAAATATAACATAATTATAGCAGTTGTAAGTAAAGAAACATACTTTCTGACATGCCGTATCGTTCTAGAATTTTATGTCCGGTTTGTTTATAAAACTCGTCCCATAAAGCCATACTCAATGGAGCGCTACCACTAACAAATAATCGAATGTTCTTCAAATTCATGAATGAAATTTTGTCCGACTTCAATAAACGGCTAAAGATTTCTTATATAGCATTAATTTCTGTTAATACCTATAAAAAGTTGGGACGCCCATGAACACGGTTGATTTTGGCAACCAATACATAACATCTTCTACATCAAACTTTGGGCGAAAAATTGCTGTAGACCGTGAAAAGAAAGTACNTTTCTGTTAATACCTATAAAAAGTTGGGACGCCCATGAACACGGTTGATTTTGGCAACCAATACATAACATCTTCTACATCAAACTTTGGGCGAAAAATTGCTGTAGACCGTGAAAAGAAAGTACAATTCAGACTGACAAACATGCCATGAATGTGGTAAAATGGCAGGGTATGTAAAAGAACATCGTCTTGAGAAAAGCGCCAACAGTCAACTAAGGCTTCGGCGTTTGATGCCAATCCACTGTGTGTAATCATGGCTCCTTTGGGTAGTCCTACAATGTTATAACTTTAGAATAGGTTAGGCTTGGGCTTAGAAATGGCTTTAGCTTAGGTTTAGGCTTAGGGGCTGTCCAGAAGCTTGGCCGGAATTTATACTAACTTTAGTAAATGGACAGCCCCTTAGGCTTATGCTACGGCTTAAGCTCAGATTCAGGCTTAGATTTAGGCTTAAGCTTAGGCCTTAGTTTCAGCTTAGGCTTAGGCCTAAGTCTAGGCTTAAGCTTAGGCCTTGGCTTAAGCTTAGGTCTAAGCCTAGGCTAAGGCTTAAGCTTAGGCCTTGGCTTAAGCTTAGGCTTAAGCTTAGACTTAGAATTATCTTTGGCTTAGGCTTAAACTTAAACCTAGGCATAGGTAATGGCTTAGGCATAATATTGTTGTGCTATTAGTTTCCTGGATAGGTTTAATAAAATGCCTATGCTTAGCTTTATGATTAATTTCCCAATTTATTAATAAGCTTTATAACTTGTATTTACCTGTGGTACCAGAAGTGTACACCATACTAGCAACATCATCTCCACTAACACATTCATTTTCAAGCTCAGGGGTAAAGTTAGACGCTTCATATTGAAGATTAAACTCATCGACAACATACGGTAGTTTTTCTTGAAAATGTCTATCTGATTCTATATTCAAAGTGATCAATATTTTTGGCTCTGCATCCTAAAATTTAAGAATGGTTAAAAATAGAAAAATTATACTTTCACAAAATGACTCGTTTCCTGGTCGGTGTATCCCGGATTTAAAGGTACTAAAAAAATATATATGTGTGAAAATTTTGAAAGATTACCATAAACTGCACCAAGTCTTAAAGTAGCTAAATATAGCGCCAAAGTTTCTACTGATTTTGAAGTCCTGGATAATAGCCGATCACCTTTCTAAATTTGTAGATTTATTAAAAATGAAGCGTTATAGCACAGGTGGTTAGGAGGAAGCTTCCAGTGTATTAGTCGCCTGTTACCCCCCCCCCCCCCCCCCCATTCTCTCCGCCCTTTATATAGCATAAACTGCACCAAGTCTTAAAGTATGAATCACCTACCCCAGGATTTTTCAAAGATTGAAGGATAATGTAACAAGGTTTTGGGGTGTGGGGAGCGATCGACTAAGCCAAATTTGATAAAAACAGAAAATTTGGTCCCAAAAGTGCTCATATAGCTTTAAAAAAAAGAATTATCGAAAAAATTTTAGCCGAAAAAAACCATTTTTGTGTGTTTTTTAGGGTCAAAAATCGTGATCTCTTCGGAAAAAAGTATCTAACTTTTTCAAATCAACGCGAAAACGTAATTTTTCGCATATAATAGGGGTTTTTTATAACCGGGGAATCGATTGGTGAAAGTTTCAGGAGCTAAAAAATTTGCATGACTCACCTACCCAGGATTTTTCAAAAAAATCCTGCTGAAAATAAAAATTTTTGAAATTTTTTCAGATTTGAGTGATTTCGATTGTAATATGGTTTTTCCATACGGGATACATGAATCCGAGCGATTTGAGCTGTTTCGGATCGAATCTAACCGAGTTTTGATGGAAAAAACCCATCTGGAAGACAGGGGTACAAAATCGCGAAGGTGCCCCCAAATTCAAAGTGAAGTAAAACATTCAAAATAAGGCGGATTTACACCAAAATCTAATTATTTGTGCCCCAAATATTCCTCTAATGATTGTTTTTTAAATTAGGTCAAAAGACTTTAAGGGTCCCGAGAAAAACCGTCTTAAGTGACTGGGCGGAGGTAAAAAAATCTGTGCTCCCATGTAACAAAAGCGTGCCAAGCATCCCCCCCCCCAAATTTAGGTTTAGTACTATAGGGATGCTACTAAAAAGAGTGCTCTGCAGGTGTTGCAAGTGCTGCTGTTAATCATATACTATCCTATTGCTGGGCAGAGGTAAAAAACCTGTGCTCCCATGTAACAAAAGCGCTCGGAGCGCGTCCTAGTTCAAGTTTAGTAGCACCACATGGAGAAACACATGCAATAGCAACCACTGCAAGTGTTGCTGCAATTCACCTAAAATCCTCATAATTCTGGTCCAAAAAGTACATAGAATATCCCAGATAAGACATTTCAAAAAGGTCAACAAAACGAACTTGTAAACCATATTTTGAATGTAATAAAGCTGTGTATTGACCAATTTTCTTGTTTAATTGATCATAGGTTAATGCTATTTTATCTTCAACTATAGCTACTTTTTTAGCAAAATCTTTGTTTCCAGTATGTTGATCAAACCCAGCAGCGGATACAAAGTTGCTGCTTGATCGGCAAGCTTGGAATAAAGAAAGATTTTTCTTCAACATCTACTACAATTAAACATAAAAAACATAGCATTAAGAAAAAAAATTATTACGCGAAACCCGTGCTTGAATTTGATAATGAAAAACAGATAATCTCATGTGGAGTCTATTTCTTTAAGTATTTTTGTGTGATAAATGCACGTGGTTTTCACCAATGTTTCTACCCTTTTCTGTTCTATTGTAACGCGTACGAAATTTTGATATGTGATCATGTAAGTCAAATAGATACTCAATTTTGTGTGTTTGATGAGTGTTCTTTGACAAGTCCAAAATTTATTTAAAGAATATGCTTTTTAAAAACACTAAGAAGCACAAACTCCTGTTAAAAGACGAATGTCACGAGTAATGATAAAGCTCAAATGAAGGTTTTCGTTTTAATGAGAAGTCCTCCACACATAAATCAGACGAATTCGGTGGCCATTCTCCATTGTTTCGCTTCGGGCTGATGTCGACTTCGATGCATTCAGGGAAGATGTCTCTGACCAAATCTCGAGTTTCTTCTGCTCGGTGTGATGGAGCGCCGTCTTGTTGAAACACCCACTGCTTCTGCCACTGCCCATTACGCCAACCGTACGTTCTTCGTGCCCATGGCAAGACCTTCTTTCTCAAAAATTCTCGGTATTCATCATTGTAGTTTCCTGTTTCCCGATAACGATGAATTGTGTCCCTCACGGTAGTATATGGAAGTTTCATGTCTTTGGCTATCTGGTAACCACTTTTTTCTTGCTCAAAAAGACGAATAATACCTCCTCGAAACTCCTTCATGCTAAAAAAAATCGATTATAGATCAAAAATCAAATCATTAAAATATATACATAGCAAGATTAGGGCGGGAACTTTTGGGCCACCCTGTATTAATTCTGTGTATGGTGATGGGTCAACTTCAGAGCGCACTTGTCAGGTTTGGTATAAACGCTTTCGAGACGGAGATATTAGCCTCGAAGACCAACCACGCTCTGGAAAGTCTACTGACAAGGGACCCTCACAGCTTGTCAATTTTCAAATTCAAGATTTTTTCTTAAATTTTCTTAAAAACGACTCCTTATGATACAAGATGAAAAACTCCAAGTCACCAGAATTTTAGCCTCACTAGAACGCGATCTGGGGCTACCCTAATAGTCATAAATAACCTTTTTAAGGATATTTGGGGCTGTAAAAATCACCTAAAATAAATTTCTTTTTGTAGTAAAAAGTCATATTTCACCGTTTTTGGCTATGCCCAACAATTTCCAAGCACTTTTGTAGCAATTTGAAATTTTTTGAAAAATCGATTTTTTTGCCTGGCATATCCTGTCCCCAAAATCCTGCTCTCAAAATCGATTTTTCACAAAAATTTCAAATTGCTCCAAAAATGCTTGGAAATTGTTGGGCATAGCTAAAAACGGTGAAATATGACTTTTTACTACACAAAAAAGAAATTTATTTTAGGTGATTTTTACAGCCCCAAATATCCTTAAAAAGGCGATTTATGACTATTAGGGTAGCCCCAGATCGCGTTCTAGTGAGGCTAAAATTCTGGTGACTTGGGGTTTTTCATTTTGTATCATAAGGAGTCGTTTTTAAGAAAATTTAAGAAAAAATCTTGAATTTGAAAATTGACAAGCTGTGAGGGTCCCTTGTGAGCTGAATGATGAAGCTTTAATCAATCTTCTTAACGAAGACAATAGGCAAACAACACGCGGATTGGCAAAGCAACTCGGGGTTGTTCATGGTACAGTAGAAAACCATCTTCACTCTCTTGGCTATACATCGAAATTGGGCGTTTGGGTACCACATGATCTCACCGATGCCAACAAAGCGAGCCTATTGTCCATTGCTACTGCTCTCCTCAGCCAATACAACAAAAAGTCTTTTCTATCACGTCTTATAACTGGGAACGAAAAGTAGGTTTTGTACACGAACATGTGACGCAAGAAACAATGGGTTGCACCGGACGAGAAGCCATCTCCTGACCAATGCCCGATTTGATCGAGGCTTATTACGAGCGAAGAAATATAGTTGAGGGTGGTTTTTTCAAAGAAATTAGTGTAAAAAGCTTTGTGAGAGATCACGGAAATCTAGCAAACACAAATCTGATGAAACATTTTTGAACCTTCTCGATTGTTTGGCTATTTTGTTTGGAAGGGGTGTTGAAAACTTGAGAACCATAATCTAGAAGGGTCGAATATATGCATAAAACATTTTGATTAGAAAATTTCGGACGGAATCGCTTCTTATCTAGATCGGGGAATTATTTTGGACTTGTGAGTTGAAACAAACTATAGCCAGTAGTAAGTGCGACTATTTTCAATCTAACGACGCTGGTTCAATCCCCGTCGGAGCGATTTCATGTTGCAGCGGTCAATTTCACTCAAATTTTTTGCATGTTCTATTTTTGCCTGAAAAACACGATTTTTTGGCCTTATTTTTGTGTAAAAACATTTTTTTAAATTAAAAAAATCTTTTTAGTGAAATTGTCCGCTGCAAAACGAAATCGCTCCGATGGGGATTGAACCAGCGCCGTTAGGTTGAAAAGCGTTGCACTTACCCCTGAGCCAAGCTTTTTGGATTCGTAACCAGAAACGGCCTTCATAATTTTTTTATAGTAGTTTTTTATGATTTTTTCCAAGGGTAGACCCTAGTGATGCCACGAAATCGAATCGAACGAAATCTCGAAATCGGTTCTCAAAACTTTTCTTTAGCTTTTTATGAAAAATGTCAAAAACAAAAATAACACAGAAATCGCGTTCTACAACTTTTATTTTGACCACTTTTTATGAAAATACATAGAAAAAATGTTACGAGACGAATGTCGTCGCGATCAGGGCTGTAGTTCCGTTCCGTTTCCAGTTCCGTTAAATTCCGGCCTTTTTCTCGGTTCCGTACTCGACGATCCCGGTTCCGACCATTGAACCTGTTCCGCTACAGCCCTGGTCGCGATTTCGTGACAAAATTTGGCAAAAAATCGCGACGAAATTTGTCTCGTAACTTTTTTCTATGTATTTTCATAAAAAGTGGTCAAAATAAAAGTTGTAGAACGCGATTTCTGTGTTAGTTTTGTTTTTAACATTTTTCATAAAAAGCTAAAAAAAAATTTTGAGAACCGATTTTGTTCGATTTGATTTCGTGGCATCTCTAGTAGACCCCCTCCTCAACTTTTATTGATTTTTTTTCAAATTTTAATTCTCATCTATAAATTTTATAAACATATAAATAGATGAGCCTAAAATTTTATGCCCTTTTGTTTCCTTATCTCAAATATTTGGACAAGAATTTTTAATCAATGAGAATTTGCTACTAGTTTTTGAAAAGAATTATTTTGATTCTGAGAAAGTTTCACATGGATCTTGAGAAAGTTCAAAAAGGATTTGTTATTATTAAGGTTATATTATTTTATGCATGCCATGAGCTTATTTGTTTTTCTCAAGAATTCTTGGTTTGCACTTTTAAATTAAAAGCTGATAGAAATCACGTGTGATCTATTTGTGCACGTATGGGGGCATACATGCACAAGGAGTGGGGAGGGGGGGGGGTAGGGTTGCCACACGCGGCAGTAGGTTATATGGCAAAAATTTTTTAAAATATGGCAATTTTAATATGAAAAAATGTGGCAAATTGCATGAAAATTCAAAATTTACCTATAAACTTGTATAAAAATTTATAATTTGTATGGAATTTTTTGATATTTTCAAAAAATTTTTGAAATTTGAGATTCACAAAAGATTTGAAATTTTTACTAATTTTTGTATTATTTTATGAAAAAAAATATTTCAATAAAAATCGTATAAATTCGCAAAAATATGGCATGGCAAAAAAAATGGCAGTATGGCAAAATGGTAAAAAATATGGTATTTGCCATATAAATATGGCTACAACTTTTATTTAACCAAATTTGTCGCCATAGGCAAACATTTTAACGAGAAAGACGACACTTTTGAGCTGAACGACCTTGAAATTTTCCCTTTTTAGTCAAAAACTGAAAAAATACTCGAAAATTCATACTATGAATAATTCCTAAGGTGCTTATTGTGTATTTGGCTTCCTAGATGAGTTTCACAGGTTTTAGTTATTAGAAAATTCGAAGTCGCCGTAAAATTCGGATTTTTTAACTTAAAAAATATACAGGGTTTAATAGTCCGTATCAGACGCAAAAGGAAAAAATGTGTGAACCAAAATTTATAATCCAAAGTAGCATCTCGTCCGTTCTGGCAAGTTAAACAACGATGGTTCAGACACAACTTAGTTCGATTCCCAACCCGGTCAAAATTTTTTTGCCCACAATAAAATGTATACGCCATTTCTGCTACAAAAAAGTTTGGCGTAAATAGCTCAGTGGTAAGTGCGACGATTTTCAATCGCTGGTTCAATCCCCATCGGAGCGATTTCTTTTTGTAGTGGTCAATTTCACTAAAAATTTTTAGTGAAATTAACCACTACAAAAGCTTAGTCTTAGGCTAAGCCTAAGCTTAAAGGTAGTGTGCAAGCAATTAAAATTTAAATTCCCGCCAGAGCAGGAAATTTCGTTTTAATGCACAACTTTTGATTTTCAAACTCCTTCATTATATGCTCATCAAATTTTTTCCCCTTGATAAGTTCGACAGGCANTCAATCGCTGGTTCAATCCCCATCGGAGCGATTTCTTTTTGTAGTGGTCAATTTCACTAAAAATTTTTAGTGAAATTGACCACTACAAAAGCTTAGTCTTAGGCTAAGCCTAAGCTTAAGGTTAATCCTAAGCTTAAGGCTAAGCCTAAGCTTAAGCCTAATCCTTTTTTGATAATCTTAAATAAAAAAATTGCAATTTTTCGCGACTTTGTGGCGGTTCTCCACGAGGGTTGGATAATTTCCCGCTGGGTCGGGCCAATTGGGATCCCCTTTTCACCTACAAGTTTTAGATGTTTCACTCTATTGGTCACAGAGCTTCTTAGAGCTCAATTTTAAATTTAAGCCGCAAAAATGAGTTGTTACCCAAAATACCCCATTTTAAATTTTTCTTATGAATCTTTCATTATTGACCAAAAAGTGATGATAGGCAATCTAAATTTGACTTTTTTTCTCAACACGATCAAATTTACTAATGTGTCTATTTTGGTTCCGCAAAGCGGAAGTTTTCATTTTTGGGTGCACTTTAAGGTTTTTTGTAACAATATCCACATGTTTTCAAAAAAATGTTACACTATTCCCAGGGCGTGTTTGGCCCAGAACTTTATACTCAATATGTATTTGGGTAAACATTGCGCTAACGCAATTTGAGACCTTTCAACGCCTAAAATCAAGTGTCATTTTGTTCTAAAAAATTAACTTCCGCGGACATCCTGTAACTTCACGAACCTAACTTAACCGTTGTTTTTTTCAGGCTATAGTGATCCAAATGGAACAAATTTTAAAAAAATATTCCTGAGATTATGTTCAACAACTTTGTAGAACTTCACTTTTTACAAAAAACATTTCTTTTAACGAGAAAAACATGTTTGAAACATGCCTTGTTTTTGCATTCACAGTTTTGGTACTAATTTTCAAGCGCACTTTTCTCCACAAAATAAAGGTTTTTGTAAAAAGTGAAGTTCTACAAAGTTGTTGAGCATAGTCTCAGGAATATTTAAAAAAATTTTGGAGCTCTTCCCCGTGGGGAGACGCAATCAACAGGATTCCAAAAACTGATACTTTTTTGAAGTAATTTTATGGAAAAATATCCTCTAAAGGCTTAGGCTTGGGCTTAGACTTAACCTTAGGCCTAGGCTTAAGCCTAAGGTTAAACCACACCATCCCCCTTTAGGTTTAGGCTTAAACTTAAGCTTAACCTTAGGCTTAAGCCTAGGCTTAAGTCTAAGCTTAAGACACCTTTTTTAAGAAAACAGAGCTTTATGTCACAAAATTGTTCAAATGTTATTACTTTTTCGTGCGATTTTCTCGTTTTTCTATCGATTTCCATCAATAGTAACCTTTAAAAAAATTGTAGAAGAAATCAAGATCTACAACTTTGTTAAAGGAATTTAAAACGAATCTTACTAGAAAGCGATAACATTCATTAGCAAAAAAAGTATCCTTACAAAATTTTTGTGACACCCCAAGCTCGGTTTTCTCGAAAAGTTTGTTTTAAGCCCAGGCTTAAACCGAGACCTAAGCCTTTAGAGGATATTTTTCCATAAATTTACTTCAAAAAAGTATCAGTTTTTGGAATCCTGTTGATTGCGTCTCCCCAGGTGGAAGAGCACCAAAATTTTTGTTCCATTTGGATCACTATAGCCTGAAAAAAACAACAGTAAAATTAGGTTCGGTGAATTTATTTTCGTGAAGTTATGTTCGAAAAAATCGTGAAGTTACGTTCCGTCCTAGTGCCCCAATCTTTGAGCGCATAACGTATTTTTTGAAAACCTATGACCACAAAGAAGTGTTTGTTTCGACTGTTTCCCGAAGTCTGTGGGCAAGACGATGTTCTCCAAACTTGTAGATCTTGACGCTAGTTTTCAAATACTTTTTACCTTATGCCAAAATTCTTTACGTAGACGGATCTATAACCAATATCAGGCTGCTAAGGGCCGCCAATTTAGGCGGCCCCAGCCGACTTGTTAACAATTTCCTCACCAAAAAAATCCTCATTTAGACAAAATCCTCGTTTAGACAAAAACCTCACACGGGACACGTACGAGTTGATGAGCGATTTTCAAAAAAGGTTGGTATATCTTTGAAGAGCATCAAAAACTAGTAACTTATGCGCCGGAATTAGCTGCGAAACCCCCACCGATTTTGAGCAATTCCATAACTAAAATTTATTATTTTATACGATTCGATGATAGCTGATTTCAAATGTTCTAAAAATTTAGCTCTTGTGGTTCAGTAGCTAAACTCTCACCTTCAAGCCACTTGGTAAGGGTTCGACTCTGCCAGGGGCCTATAAATCTATCGGGAAAATGGAAAATTTTTGAAAAATGTTGACTTTTTATGGCTGAAGTAAAAATAGGAGGATCTTTTTATTTTAACTATTTGGATTTTTCCAATAGATTTAGGCCCCTGGTGGAGTTGGGCCCTTGATCAAGTAGCGAGAGTTTAGCCACTGAACCATAAGGGCTCACACTTTAAGGACATTTGAAATCAGCTATCATCGAATCGTATAAAATAAATTTTAGTTATGGATTTGCTCAAAATCAGTAGGGGTTTCGCAGCTAATTCCGGAGCATAAGTTACTAGTTTTTGATGCCCTTCAAAAATATATCAGCCTTTTTTGAAAATCGCGTCATCAACTCGTACGTATCTTGTGAAAAAATCACATGCAAGTCACATGCACAGGATTATCTTCGATTGGCAGTTCTGCACCAATTATCCCTCTTGTCCTCCTTTATGTGTTTTTTTCAATTTGTCACACTTATCGCCTAAAGCGCATCCTTTTTAGGCAATAATGATGGCTTCAGATATAAAAAATAAGGAAGAAAGTTACTCATTCATTGGTTTTATTATGTCATCCCTGGCATCTACCTCATTGTTATTGAACTTATTCGTGCTGTTTATATTGTTTCGAGGAGGGCTACTGAAGTCTGCTAAAAGTAGTATTTATTTGCTCGCATTTGCCAATATTACTAGTAACTGTATTCGAGCGGCGGTGATAGCTTTTTATATGGGCCCAAGTGTTATTTTACAAGTAAGTGACATATAAGGGGTCATCCATATATTATGGCTATGTTTTTGACTCGGCCCATACGGGCACATAGGGCCCCATGGGCCTCCGTGAATCTTGTAGATCTCCGTGGTTCTAGGAACTTCCACAATGGGGTTCAAAACGACATGTGGAACTTCCACAACGATTTTCACGAGAAAATCGACCGTTATGGAAGTTCCTAGAGCCTCCCCCATAGGGTCCCGTAGACCCAGTGAACTCTCGTAGAACTCAGTGTCATATCCGGAAGTGGGGGAACGGTGGCTCCAGATTTCAGAAATGGGAGAGGGGAGACAGCAAAAATTTTCTCCGACCTTCATTTTTTATTTTTTTTGCTCACCAAACCCAAAAATATTGCGAAATAAGAGCAAAAATACCCGCGCCTTCGGCGCAAATTAGGAGTCATTTTTATGTCAAAATTAGTCTATTTGTCGGGCATTACACATTCCACCTCGGCCAATTCCGTCCAAGTAGCCTAGAAAAATTTTTTTAGCCTAGGCTTCACTTTTTTCAGCTTAGGCTTCATTTACCGGCTTAGGCTTCGAGAGCAAAAAACAAGTAGCGATCTGCTTGTTTTTTGCTAAATACTCAGCCAAATAGACATTCAGGCTTAACTTTACATGGATTGTGCTTCAAAAACTGANAATTTTTTTAGCCTAGGCTTCACTTTTTTCAGCTTAGGCTTCATTTACCGGCTTAGGCTTCGAGAGCAAAAAACAAGCAGCGATCTGCTTGTTTTTTGCTAAATACTCAGCCAAATAGACATTCAGGCTTAACTTTACATGGATTGTGCTTCAAAAACTGAAAAAGTCAGGCTTCTCGCGCTAAAACAGCTCAGGCTTCTTATGCAAAACAGCGGAATTGGCTGAGGCGGGAAAATGATAGCTCCCCACGAGGCCCTATGGGCCGAGTCCGAAACACAGCCTCCAGCAAGACTAATAAAAACTGTACTTTTTTCGTAATTTTCTGTGTCCTGAGAACAGTTTCTGTATCTTAGTAGCAGGGCAAAAACTGTGCTAAGGGTACATAAACAGTAACTTGAGTACAAACGTAAACTTTTAGAATTATTTATTTTCCGATGATCCCAAGGGTATTGGAAATAGAGTATTTTCATACGTCGAAAATGCTACTTGGAACGTTGATATGCTCATTTCCGCTATAATCGCCATCAATCGGTAAAATTTATGACTCTTTTCTTAAAGGGGACGTGTGAATCCTGTCCTTATTGGGTCAAAAAAAACTTCTTGATTTTTTCGAACGAAAACCACAGTTAAGTGTCCACACATGCTCAGCGTCATGACGCTGCATCATGACACAACATCATGATGTGTGTCATGACGCGCATCATGACGTGCGTCATAATGCAGCATCATGACGCTGCGTCATAATGCAGCATCATGACGCGCATCGTGACACGAATCATGACGCTGCGTCATAATGCAGAACCATGACGCGCATCATGACGCTGCGTCATAATGCAGCATCATGACGCGCATCGTGACACGCATCATGATGCTGCGTCATAATGCAGCATTATGATACGCGTTATGATACATGTCATGACGCACATCATGACGCTGAGCATGTGTGAATACTAAAGGATGAGTTTCGTTCGAAAAAATCAAGAAATTTTTTAATACTTTTTTGGACAAGATTCATACGCTCCCTTTAACCAATTCAACATTTTACAGACTCGCAGTAATCGTCTTTACAAACGGTATGGGTAAAATTTTTACACGAAATGTTGTAAAAGTACTCGCTATTATGTTATTTGTGTCGGGACATCTTTTAGCGCTCGTCTCTCATTTTGTAGTGCCTTGCTGCGTGTAAGTAGAGAAACGTGTCAGATTAATATATAAGCAATTGTTTTTAGACACCTATTTTACTATCCGAATTATTGGGGAGAAATTTTGGACAGTGGTGTTAATTATAATGAATATTTTATTGATATTCCAATCAATAGTATCTCTTCAACAATTTCTATAGTCTGTTATGCGACAGTAGGTTTAGTTTAGTTTCTGAATACAACCGATTCATTGAAACAATTTTCCTGACACACCTGGATTTTTTGGACAAAAACCTGCGAAAAAGCAGAGGTACCCCCAACTTCAAAGTGGTATATAAAATTTATTTTTGGGAGTTCATCTTCCAAAATCTAATCGATTGTGCCCCAAGTGTTTCTCTAACGACCACTTTTTAAATTAGGCGAAAAGAATTTAAGGGTCCTGAGAAAAACCGTTTTGAGTGAACTGTCAAGAGTAAAAAATCCTGTGCTTCTACCACATTAACGCATCTATAACATCCGATTTACCTTAAATCATTTTTATTCCCCCATAAGTGTACAAGAGAGGGGGGGGGGTGGAGTAGGGTTTGACACCCCCTCATGTCGTCGTATAAGAAAAAATTTTTCTCCTTCTATATTGTATCGATCTCGGCTAATTTTAAAAAAATATAATATTTTTCTTTAGGTCTATTTTTACATACGACAAGCGTATAGAAAAATCGATTCTAAACTAACATGCATGGCAGCAGAAGCCAGGAGAAGAAAAGAAGTTCGGTATGCTCTCCAATTTGGTGCTCTTTCATGTTTTGCATTATGTAAGACTTTCAACTGTAAAAAATAACATAAAAGTGAAAATGTTTAGTCGCATGGGTCAGCCATCGAGTAATCCCAAAAATTTTTATCAACGATGAAAACTTGGAATCCATCTCTCTTGTGACATTTTCCATAATTATTCATTGTACTATGAACTCGATAATATTTCTTGCTATCAACAAAGAGGTAGTGTATAAATTTGTTACTTTTTATAACTATAAACTGGGCAGCGAGCGCCCAGGGAAAGATGAACGATTATACAGGATTTCACCGACTTTTTTTCGCCGATCCCTTCATTTGTCCGACATGAGTTTCACCGACTAGGTTTTCGCTGACTTGTTGTTCGCTGACTAGGTTTTCACCGGCTTGATTTTCACCGACTAGGTGTCGCCCCTTACTTATAATATGTGGCCGGATTCTCCCCCTTACACTCCCACTTCATTTGCGCCTTTTCTTAGAACGTCTCCGACAACTATATGAGCCCGTATTGAAAAATTGTTCAGGAAAATCTAGTTAGCGTATTTTCAGCAATTTGGCTTCATTCTCGATAAAATCTGTGTGCGCACACTTCGCGGCCTCTGCTTATTAGGCTTAAGCTTAGGCTTAAGGCTTAGGCTTAGATTTAGGCTCAGGCTTACGCTTACAAAAAGAGACCAAGAAGTGTTTCACCGGATTTTTGCTATATTTGTCACAAATATTTTTCTAAAATACCCTAATTAGAGTATCCTGACCATTTTAGCTCGCATTTTTTGTATTAAAAATATTTTTTAGGTCAAAAAATGCGTCTGCCAATATTTGGAAAGCGTGTGTTCATCAACCAAATGCTTCCCTCAAGATAATTCGCCTCAAGTCAAACGTCGGTATGCTGGTATAAGGATACCGCTAAGCATGTCGTTTAAAAGTTTACACACTTCAGCAACACCGCACAACATTACCCAAGCCAAAACGATTTTGTGACATACTAAATCAACAATTTTTTATAAGCTTTTGAAAAGGGTTTTAATTTATTCGTATATCATGTAAATAAGTTTAAACAATCTCAAATTTTGGTGTAAATTTTGTTCTATGTGTTATGTACAGGGGGGCCAAAAAAGTGGATTTTTGTGATATTACTGAAAATGCTGCCTTGACGCTGATTCAGAGAAAATTTGGGTTTTTGAAGCGAAATTCCTCGTTTTTTGCAATTTCAAAACCCAATTTTTCCCTGAATCAGGCTCAGGAAAGCATTTTCAGGATTCGGGAATGCGCGTAATCGATTCCCCACATAAAATTACGCTAGAAACATAAGATTACCTCTAGAAAAATAAATTTTCGAGCCCCAAAAATTCACAAAAATCCACTTTTTTTAGCCCACCCTGTAAAATAAAATTTTTTTAATGAATGTTGATTATTGTGAGTAGCAAAATTTAAATTCGCAACAGTAATTGACTTTTTCTCCGATTTCGGTTTTGTAATAGAATAGAATGCGTGTGTATTTCAACTTGTATGACAACGGGCTTCTTTTTTAAACGGCTCTAGAAACTTCCACAACGGAATTTCCTCATTCCCGAATATTTTATACAATCTAACTTCTGTTTTATTTAAAAATTGCGAAAATTCATAGGTTTTCGAAGATTTTGGTTTGAAAATAATGGCACCAGCGTGTTCCGCGTCAATTTTTACCCCTGGGGGGGGGGGGTTTCGGTAAAATTTTGGTGCTTTTTACTTTGGCCTTGGGGGTCACGTTAAGTGTCTCTCCCCCAAGTTCAGTAGCTCCGAAATTTGATATGATATAAAAAATGTGACTTTCTTTTTCGTCTAACATTTTTGAATCTTCCGGAATAATCCAACAATTGTTTCCTTTAATCAGGTCGTCCAATTTTGCATTTTGATTCCGAAACTCGATAATATCGGCTGAGGAGAGTCTTTATTTTGTGTTCGCTCGAAAATTTGAAAGATGGTTATCGTAGTTATTTGAATCGGCGTCTCAATTTTGAGAGTTCCATTTGGCTTGAATGAAATTTTTTGACTTTTAACCTTAAACAAATTTTGTTGTCATATAAGGTGTTATAATTTGTCGGAATGTGTATTTTTTGGGGTGAGTCAAAAAACTGTACTTTTGCGTTTTTTGGTGAAAATTTTTCAAAATTTCTTTTCAAAAATCACCTATAAGAGGTATTTTCATGCGAGAAATCGATTGTATACATTGAAAAATCTTGAAAACGCTTCCCAGACCGTAAAATATCAAATTGTCGTATTTTCAAGTATTACAGAAGATTATTAAATTACTTTTTTTGGTGCAAAACAAGTATGGATGTGTTTTCAAGGTTTTTCGATGCGCGCAATCGATTGTACGCATGAAAATACCCCTTATGATTTTTGAAAAACATTTTCACCAAAAACGCAAAAGTACGGTTTTTTTGGTTCATCCTGTAGTGAAAACTAAAAAACTTGAATAGTTTTGAAAAAAATCAATAACTTCCACTTGTTTGGGGTACCCTGTAAATTTATTATTTTGACCAAGAAACTATGTTGGCCAGGGTGACCAAGTGTTCTCAAAAACTTTTTCTTATTTTTCAAAAAATGTTCTTATTTCTATTCCCCGGACTTGGTCACCCTGATGTTGGCCTTATAAAATCTCCCACTTTGCATATTTTATAGCCCATAGTCGGGTTGTAACGTACCGGGAAAACGAACGAAAATGATTAATTGGACAGTGGCAGCAGATATGTGATCCGAATTTTGTTTATCTTGTACGCCCTTGAAAAGGTGTTACTCAACCGGTTGTCTTTTTCTTTTGAATATTGCTTCTTGTGTGTTGTTAGTTTTATTTTCCGCGCTTTTCTCTTTGCTCATCAGCTCACGAGATCGTATATAGGAATAATAATTCGAGCTTTTGGCGCCAGCTTGCATCTTGTCTTTTTTTGTTGAATGAATTTTCTTCGAGTGACCGCAAATTTTTTAATGGCTTTTTCGAACGCCGTTCATTTATTAAGAGAAAAGGTGGAGCTACTTCGGATTAGTTGCCCCAAGTAACAGGGTACTGAAACGGGAAAAAATTTTTTCCTAAAAATGACTATATTAGGAGGGTAATTCGATGCGGGGAATCGATCGCGCGCATTCCTGAAGCTTGAAATGCTTCCCTGCCCCTGATTCAGGATCAGTGTATTGAAGCGAAAATCAACTTTTTAGTTTTTTATGTTAAAATACTTGTTTCTGGGGGTTTTCGATGAGGTGAATCGATTGCGCACATTCTCGAAGCTTGAAAATGCTTCCCTGATGCGCGCAATCAATTCTCCGCATCGAAAACCCCAAAAACGAGTATTTTAACATAAAAAACTAAAAAAGTTGATTTTCGCTTAAATACACTGACCCCGAATCAGGAGCAGGAAAGCATTTTCAAGCTTCGGGAATGCGCGCAATCGATTTCCCGCATCGAATTACCCATGAAAATGACACCTCGAAGGGTAAAAACATGTGGGAAATCCGAATTTGACATTTTCAAAGCGAAAAAACACTTATCTGATTCAGGAAAGGCCTGTGTATTGAAGTGAAAAGACAAAAATCGCAAAAAAATAGATTTTTCACAAAAATTCGATTTTTCACAAAAATTCAATTTTTCGAGTAAAATTCAATTTTTGAGCAAAAAAATTCAAAATCGCATTTTTGTGACTTTTCGCTTCAATACACATAAGCTTTCTTTGAATCAGAGAAGCATTTTTTCGCTTTATAAATGTCAAATTCGGATTTCCCGCATGTTTTTATCTCTCGAGGTGTCATTTTCAGAAAAAAATTTTTGAAAATTTTTTTACGTGGGTGGCCCCCCCTATTGTAGTAGTCCAAAATTCGCATATTTCTCTTCTCGCCTGTGACAATGATGATCACTTGTGTAACTTATGCACCTCTAGTCGACGCAATCCACTTGAGCCAACCGTGAAGTTTACCCNTCTTCTCGCCTGTGACAATGATGATCACTTGTGTAACTTATGCACCTCTAGTCGACGCAATCCACTTGAGCCAACCGTGAAGTTTACCCTCTTCAGCCATTTTTTTCTTCTCATTCACATACGTAAGAGTATGGTCAACAATTGACCATTGAAAAAAAGGCCAACCAGAAACACTTTATTCTCATCGAGAAAATTTTCGTCAATCCTCATCAGGAAAATTTTCTTCTTCAATCCGGATTTCTGAAAGCGCTTTCATCATAATCGCGTCGGATCGAGTTCCCATATGGACAACTACGCGGGAGCTCATCTAGCCCAAATCATCTTTTTCATCAAAAGTTGAGTAAGACGGAGAAGAAGCCTCCAGTCGGTTGGTTTTCTCGGCCTCATCGGTTGTCAACGAAAGCTTGCGTTTTGACAGTTCCCGTGTTGGAGGCAAAGACAGGAAGAGAGATTCATCATTTTTCGAAACGCGCCTCCAAAACGGACATTCCCACTTGGCGCGCTTTTCACTTTCGATAAGGGATATTCGATGTGATCGTGTTTGTTTATCAACTTTTTGTTGGCTGATTTTAAATTAGTGTGCAAATGTGTTCACGGTGTTCCGAATTCGGTATTAGGGGTCATCCATGTGTGTTACATTTCTGGATGACCCCTTAGCGAGAAATCACTAGAGGAAGTTGGTCCTCAAATCGTTTCAATAAACAACTTGGTACTAGTGAACATTAGGTGTCGCACTTAACGTGAATTTTTTTCAAAAAATTTTAACTTTTCTCTTTGGAAATGACCTCTTTATGGGTAAATTTATGCGAGAAATCGATTGCGCACATTTCCAAACTTTGAAAATGCTTCCCTGACCCTGATTCAGAATATTGTATTGAAGCGAAAATGGTCAAAATTTGAACTTTTTTTTCATTTTCACTTCAATACAATATCCTGAATAGGGGTCATGGAAGCATTTTCAAGGTTCGGAAATGTGCGTGATGGATTTCCCGCATAAAATTACCCTAGAGAGGTCATTTCCAAAGAAAAAAGTTAAAAATTTTTTGAAAAAAAGCGCGACACCTAATGTTCACTAGTACCAACAACTTTTTATTGCGTCAGGGATTTGAAATAGATGTACATGTTTTCGTTGTAATACACAGACTATTCATGAAATTTACACGCATTATTGCGACAGAATGAGAGATTCTACTGATTCAAAATCTACTATAAAAAAATATTCAATTTTTCATCAAATTTTCAGAATATTTTTTTCTTGAGTAAGTATAGTTCTCTCGGTACGCCGCCGGACCGTCCGATCTTGCAAGTTAAGCAACGTTGGGCCCAGAGTGTCTAAGTTCGGTTTCCGAAGCCTTGAGCATGTGGAATCCCCTGGGTGTTGGGCATGCGCAAAAAGCCCCAGTAATTTAGGAGTAACTCCTGTTGTGGGCTGTGCACCCCTCATGCCTCATGAAAATGAATAGAAAGAAAGGGGCAGAAACAAAAGGTTCCTTGCATAAAAACTACACTCTTCATTCGTACGAGAGCGTTTATATATTTTTGAAATGAGTCCTTTTGAATGATTCAAGGTCAGCAATTTTATGACCATGGAATGCACCAAAGGCTTTTTTGAAACCTTTTGGAATTTTATTACCCTCAAAAAACTGTAAAAATTTATTTGTTTATAATAAAATTTTAAAAATGAAGAAATTTCTCAACTCAACTTTGTTCCCTGGTGAGATTCCAAAAAGGTGCATGGCACGCATGGCCTAATGGCTAAGACGCTTGCCATCAGTGCCGTGGGGGAATTTTTAGGTTGGGGGAGGGAGTTGAGGAGCAACTACACAATAGGGGGCCACCCACGTGAAAAAATTTTCAAAATTTTTTCCGGAAATGACCCCTCTAGGGGGTAAAAACATGCGGGAAATCCGAATTTTACATTTTCGAAGCGGAAAAGCGTTTCCCTGATTCGGGGAAGACCTGGGGGTATTTTCGCTCCCCTGATTCGAGGAAGATCCAGGGGTATTTTCATGCGTATAATCGATTGTACGCATGAAAATATCCCGAAAAACGCTTCTCTGATTCAGGGAAGACCTGTGTATTGAAGCGAAAAGTCGCAAAATCACATGCGAGAAATTGATTGTACGCATGAAAATACCCCGATTTTGCGACTTTTCGCTTCAATACGCAGGTCTTCCCTGAATCAGGGAAGCGTTTTTCGGGATATTTTCATGCGAGAAACAAAAACGCAAAAGTACGGTTTTTTTGGCTCACTCTGTATTTTTTACACTCTATTTTTAGCGATGATGAAAAATCCATATAATAAAAGTTTATATTAGACCGAAAACATGTGTACAACATTGCGCTGCAAATTCTCTCCCAAGTTTATTTTATGGGTGTATAAACTTCCTCTTCGTTTTTTCCGACATTTTTTTGCCCCCAAATGATGACATCTCGACGTTCATTTCTCTTCGGGTTTCATTTAAAACCGAGGTTTTTAAAACGCATGACCGAGTTAGGAATTTTATGGGTGTTTTTGTCGTTGTAAATTTAGAGCTGATTAAACAAGATTTTCTTTTACAAAAGGTTTTTATGGGGGAAAACGAAAACAAAAAGCTTTGTTTCGTTTGGCTTGAAGGGAATTTCTTTGAAAATTTTTATTGAAAACATTAGTCATAGTGTCGTAAAAATTTTTTGGATGTTTATTTTATTTTTGCTTTATTTGCAATGAAGATTCTTTTCTCGTCAATGAGATAAATTTATGGAAGAATTAAAGAGAGACAAGGTTTTAAACAATTTTTCCTTGTTCGAAAAAATCCTAGAATCTGTTACTCTTTGACATAGGAAAACGTACCGAATTTTTAGAATATGATTATAAGTAAGTACAGATGTAAACCTAAGCTAAGGCCAAGCTAAGCCTAAGCTTAAAGGACCAGTCCAGTAATTTACAATCATATGAAAAAATGATATATTCAGAAAGTTCATGAAAAATTGAGCATTTTTTGTTTTTATGACATGTTCTGAATTCGTTATAGTTTTCGAGATAATGGCGTTTGAAATTTTGAATTTGTTACAAGCTCTTCGTTGTAATACACAAACTTTTTTGAATTTTTAAATCGACTTTTGCATCAATTTTTTAAATTTTCATAAAATGAACATTGTAGCAATTTTTTATAGATAAATGAGACGAACAAAATGACGCCAAAATTATTCAATTTGGACATTGTTTTGGGTTATTGAAACGAAAACACGAATCAGAATTTTCGTTTCAATAACCCAAAACAATGTTCAAATTGAATAATTTTTGTGTCATTTTGTCCGTCTCATTTAACTGTAAAAAATTGCTACAATGTTCATTCTATGAAAATTTAAAAAATTGATACAAAATCGATTTTTCCGCAAAAAATTCAAAAAAGTTTATGTATTACAACGAAGAGCTTGTAACAAATTAAAAATTTCAAACGCAATTATCTCGAAAACTACAACGATTCAGAAAATGCCGTAAAAACACAAAATGCTCAATTTTTCATGAACTTTCCGAATATATCATTTTTTCATATGATTGTAAATTACTGCACTGGTCCTTCAAGCCTAAGCCAAGTCTAAGCTAACCATAAGCTAAACCTCTTAATTTCCATCATTTTCTTTTTTTAAATTTTTCTAATCAACCTTTGATAAGTTTCACAAATCACTTTCACAAACACTTTTTTCATCGTTCCCATTTTTAAACAAAATCGTAACAAAATTTTTGGTCTCATTGGATCATGCCATAAAACACCTTATAGACAAGCTGCACTGAATGCAATATTTGTCTTCTTCCCAAAATTTCCATTTTTGGCGCTTTTATACAATAACCGAGAATGAAAATGGGAAGCAGAAGTGGGAGAAGAAGAAGCGTCGAGGAAGAAGAAAAGCCTAA
>OZJO01001305.1:0-24011 GCA_900406225.1 Acrobeloides nanus
AGAGAAAAAAATATGAAGGAAATCATGAAGAAAACTTTGACTCTTATGGTAGTTTTAGGCAAAAAAGGAAATTCTGATATATTTACCCATACGCTATTTTTAAGAGCACCTTTTTCTTATCTTGTTAGCAATGGTATCATAGGGGAGGGTGGAGTGGCGACCTTTATCGGTTCTGGAAAATTTAAAATTTTTACCCTCGGGGGGGGGGGGACATTTCTCCAAAAAGGGCTGATTTTTCCCAAAAAACATAAGGTAGTTTTTGCCCTCGAGCTTATGGCTGCTAGCCGAACGCGCTAACCACTGCACGATCAACACAAGTTAATCTAGGCTATGTAACCCCGGGCTTAAATTAAACATTGTTCGGTTTTTGTTTGAAGAAATGAAATTTTGAAGAAAAAATCAACAAAATTCCAGGAAAAAATTTCAAAAAAAGGCTATCCAAAAAACATTGGTCGGCTTTTGATGGTAGATTTTTGCTTAAAGTTATGACGCATTTTTGAATGTTTTTTTGGTTGGAGTTTTGTCAAAACATTTTTTGAGGAAACTTATGAAATTCTTTTACGTAATATCTGGATGACCTCTAACAATGAATAAAATTCATTTTTGGAAATAGTGAAGCTCGGATTAACCACGCCGAGAACGTGGAACTATAGGAAATTTTTAAATTAGGCAAAAATTTTCGGACCCGATCGGGACTCGAACCTGGACCAGGCTCCTGGCTACCGTCCAAGTGCACTACCATTTTGCTACCGAGACCTACAACTGATGCCCGTTAATTGGTTCCAAAAATGATACTACCGTTTCTTATCACCTATCGGTAATCCCTACGTGTACCGTTAATCAGTCGAATGGCACACAGGTGTTAATCACAGTGTATGTAGTGGAAAATACACCGTCAAGTATTCACCAATTAACGGGCATCAGTTGTAGGTCTCGGTAGCACAATGGTAGTGCACTTGGATGGTAACTAGGTCCGGGTTCGAGTCCCGGTCGGATCCGAAAACTTTTGCCTAATTTAAAAATTTCCAATAAATAAAATTGTTTAAAATCGAATTTGACTAGTAAAAAAAAGAATGACTTGTGAGTGAATGATAAAGTATAAGTGAAATTCTAGATATGGGAAGCATCCGAATTGAAAATGTCAACGAATGAAAATTTGCATACGGAAATATTCTTTTCAAGTGTAGACTAAACAAACATTGAAAAGTTAACTATTGTTGGAGAAGTTCAAATGACCAAGAGAAAAATGACGATTTTTTAAATTAAAAAATTAACATAAGCACACACTCACTTTTTGCGCACGTGATCAATTTTCTACATTGTTGTTCAACTTTTTGAATATTTTCCGACGTATCCCGGAGCACCTTTTCATGTTCATTCAAATTTTGGCGAAACCATGGGCTATCGGCCAATGCATCGCTGTACTCGAGTGGTTTTAGCACCATCTCGTTGAGAGTAAAAAGTAGTTAGTTAATAACAAATATGGATTAAACAAAGGTAATATAAAGAATTAGGCCAACTTCCCATTCAATGTCTGCCAATATGGCAAAAGGGGTAACGCTAAAATTATAAAAAACAAATCATCATAAAATAGAATAGATTCTCTGTTCGTATGACCCACGGAGGATGAAAATCGGGAAAATTTCAAAAACGCGATTTCAACTAAAGCGAATGGACATTAGTCGAGATGATAGCGTGTTGGGGAGCTACTACTCAATAGGGGGGGGGGCCAGCCACATGAAAAAATTTTCCAAATTTTTTTTCTGAAAATGACACCTCTAGGGGGTAAAAACATGTGGGAAATCCGAATTTAACATTTACAATGTTTGCTCAAAAATTGAATTTTTGCCCAAAAATCGAACTTTTGCTCACAAATTGAATTTTTACTCAAAAATGCGGGGAATCGATTGAGCCCATTTCTGAAACTTGAAAATGCTTCATTGACCCTGATTCAGGGAATGGATTCGGTGTACTGACGCGAAAATAGAAAAAATTTCTATTTTTGCCCAGAAAGGGAAAATATTTTTTTGCGCACAAGGCCTAAGCTTAGGCCTAAACCTAAGCCTAAGCCTAGGCTTAAGCTTAGGCTTAGGCCTAGGCTTAAGTTTAGGCCTTAGGCTTAGGCCTAGGCTTAGTCTTAGGCTTAAGCCTAGGCCTTGTGTGCAAAAAAATACCAACCCCCATCCATCTGGGATAATTTTATGTGAAAAACCGATTGTAATCATTCCCGAAGCTTGAAAATTCTTCTCAGATCCTAAATCAAGAAAGTAAGTATGTGTATATAAAAGCTAAAAATACAAATTTACACACTTACTTTCCTGTATCAGGATCTGGGAAGCATTTTCAAGCTTTGGGAATGCGCACAATCGATTCCCTACATAAAATTACCTCTATATGGGTCATTTTTAGTATTTTTGAAAAAATTTTCGGATCAAAAACATATGAAAATCGCCAAAATTCCGGTTTTGTTCGATACACCCTGTAAGAGAAGTCAAACATTTTGAAAGACTCAAACGTATCGATTAAAATTGCTAATGGCAATAGATCACATATCACTTTAAAAATCGATAAAAAAACGCGATAAACACATGACAGCAATGCAAAATAAAATAAAACCAAAAATTAAAATACAGCAGAGCAGAACATTGGCGCACCAATCGTTTATTGTGGTTTATAAAACGCTTGATATAAAAATTTGATACGATTTGATTGACTCCACTGTGAAAATTTCTCTCCCGCTGCGTTTTTCGCCAGAAAAGCGTGTGCGCTCTTCCATGGCATCCCGAACACACTACCGAACGGTTTCGAAGTTTACAGAAAAAATTATTATTGTATAGACAAATAGAGGAATTTGAAGAGATTGTTGTAGAGACGAAGTATGTGTATTTCGCACAAAAACGTGTAGTGCGTCCATTGGGGGAAAGAGTATTGGCAGATAGGAAAAAAAGGAGAGACGGCTGAAAAACTACTACATAGAACGGGGGTCTCAGGTGTCAGACATGGATGCGATCATTGGGACACAACGGCTCATTATTACGTTTCGAAAACTGACTCATCATCATCATCATCTCTTCTCTTTATTTTCATAGTCCGTTCTTTTAACATGACCGGCGGAAATAAATGAATTGACGAACGGATCGCTATTTTAAATTATTTGTTAATTGATGTGTTGGATTGATTCATTTTGAATCATATTATTTTGATTAAAAAACCAGTTCAGTGAGAAAAAAGTTTGCCGATTTTTGTTGATATTCGGAAAGTTGATGAAAAATGGAGCATTTTTTAGTTTTACGACATCATACATTTACAAGGGGGCCGGAAATTCTATCTGATGCGTCATGGTTTTCCAAATCATACATTAACAAGGAGGGGAGTATCGGCCATTTTTTGCGTTATGGGTCGTCAATTTTTCAATTTGGCGACCTTTTTTTGGCCGACGTCAACATAACGCAAAATTCTCAAGTTTTGCGTTATATCCAGCTTTACCATAACGCGAAGCGCCGAAAAATTTTGCGTTATGATCGACCCCCTTGCGTGATGTATACATATGTCATTTTTGGATAAAAATCATAAGGGGGACCATTATGTTTTTTTCGTGAGGGGAAGGGGGCGTGCGTCATGCGTTATGATTTTCAAAAATTCGTGCGTTATCCCCCCGGATCATCCGGGGAGTTGTAAATGTATGTACGGCATGCTCTGAATCGTTGTAGTTATCGAGATAATTGCGTTTGAAATTGCATTTTTTCGTTGTAATACACAAACTTGTTTGAAACTTTTTGTGAAAAATTGATTTTTTTTATGTGAAAGTTTGAATTTTTTATGAAAAATTCGAATTTTTTGGTAAAAATTGATTTTTTTGTGAAAAAAAGAATTTTAAAATCGATTTTTGCATCGATTTTTTCAATTTTCATAAAATGAACATTGTTGATATTTTTTATAGCTAAATGAGACGAACAAAATGATACCAAAATTATTCAATTTGAATATTGTTTTGGGTTATTGAAACGAAAATTCTGATCCATGTTTTCGTTTCGATAACCCAAAACAATGTTCAAATTGGATCATTTTGGTGTCATTTTGTTCGTCTCATTTAGCTATAAAAAATATCTACAATGTTCATTTTATGAAAATTGAAAAAATCGATTCAAAAATCGATTTTTCCACCCCAAAAATCCAAAAAAGTTTGTATATTACAACGAAGAGCTTGTATCAAAGGCAATTATCTCGAAAACTACAACAATTCAGAAGATGCCGTAAAAACAAATAATGCTCCATTTTTCATGAACTTTCCACATATCAACAAAAATCGCAACTTCTTCACCACTGGACTGGTCCTTTAATACTTAGGTGTCCTAAAAAAAGAATTTTCGTAATTTTTCCATGAATTTTTGGACCCGAAATTTTTTCTAAAAATGATCCGTATAGGGGTAATTTGATGCGGGGAATCGATTGCGCTCACTCCAAACGCTTCCTTGACCCTGATTCAGGGTAGCGTGTGAAGCAAAAATGAAAAAAATCGGATTTTGACCGGATATCCGACTACCTAGGGTTTTTCTATGCGAGAAATCGATTGCGCGCGTTTTCGAAACGTGAAAACGCTTTCCTGAAAAAAGTGGTAAATTGTCAATTTTTTGCTTTGATCAACTTTTTGATTGTTGAATTTCATTTTTTAAGTGAAATTCAACCATAGGAAAATAGAGGGTGGGAGCCTCCCACCCTGATACAGCCGCATGAGGCCCGAAAAATGAAAACGTACCGCATGCCGCAAGGGAAAAATGAAAAACGTACCGCATGCGCTTGCGGCACGGCACGTTAAAAAAATTTGTGACGTGAAGCGCGTCGACCAACAAAAAGGTCGTCAAACGTACCGCAACCGCTCTGAACGACCACCCCCTTATACACCTATGAATTCAACAATCACAAAGTTGATCAAAAATCACAATTTACCACTTTTTAGAACCAGGGAAGCGTTTTCACGTTTCTAAAACGCGCGCAATCGATTTCAGAAAAACCCTAGGTAGTCGGATATCTGGTCAAAATCCGATTGTTTTTTCATTTTCGTTTCAACACGCTGCCCTGAATCAGGGTCAAGAAGCGTTTTTTTTTTAAATATTCAAAATTTTTTGGAATATGTTCAGAATAGCTTAAAATAACCGAATATACCGGCAATTTGAAGGAGTATTCCCGTGTTAATGATAGGGGATAATGAGGTCAAATTGACAAATTGCAAAAATTTGCCATGTAGAAAATGAAATAGTCAAAAAGAAAAAGAAAAAAGAATTTATAAAAAATACAACCATATGAGACCCATCAAGATAAATTCCATAATCAACTCATTCTCATACTTAATTGGAACGGCCAGCAGTAAATCTTATGACATTTGTTGAAAGACGCTTGAGGTTTTTAGCGACTCGTTTGCGAATGTTCCTCGAAGCAGCAGGGGAAACCCGCGAACAAGATGGTGCACGCGAAACGAGGACAGGCGTGCAGAAAAGCGGAAGCATTCTCTTCATCCAAAGAAATCGCGCTCCCTCGCTCGACCAAGCGAAAAGAAGAGAAAACTCTTTTTGATTCTTTACTTGACTCGGACAAACCGAAAGGGACGTCGCGACAACAAGAATGCAAGAAACGACTTGACACCGGGGCAAATTATCCATAAATACATTGGCTAAAGGCTACTTTCAAGTGTGCTCAAGTGGAAATATAGCAGGTGCTTAAAAAACTAGCATTCTTTTTGAGGCATATAGGCTTTGATATAGTCAGTGCCAATAAGAACGAGTGAGGAAAACAGGTTGGATCTAAGTGGTCTAGTGGCTAGGACAGCGGTCTTCCATCTTATAGACGCGGGTTCGATCCTGCCATAGTTGAATTTAAAAAATTGTTGTTTTCAAGAAAATTTTATCTAGCCACTAAAGTTATGCATGCGTACGAAATGAGGAGAAAGTTGGATCTAAGTGGTCTAGTGGCTAGGACAGCGGTCTTCCATCTTATAGACATGGGTCCGATCCTGCCATGGTCGAATTAAAAAATTGTTGTATTTCAAGAAAATTTTATCTAGCCACTAAGGGGGGTTTCCCCATGCTAGCGCTTCAAAACAAGTATCATATCATGGGGTTTTGGGGGTTTCCCCATGGCCGAGTGGATTCGAGTCTAAGGGTCTCGGGTTCGAATCCCGCCTGAATCGATTTCATTTGAAAAAAGCTGGTATATTCGACAACTTTTTTTCAAAAATTTTTTCTGAATGTTGCTCAGAATAGCTAATAACAGAATATACCGGAAATTTGAAGGAATATTCCCGTGTTAATGAAATCTTGAATTATGATAAGACCTTCGGAGGTCGAACCCTCCCCATTAGAAACTGAAAATCGTGAGATCTACCACTTTGCTATGATACCAAGAACAACCACGGCGTACAAAAAATTCGAAAAGGTAAAGGCAAGGATCAGAATTTTAAAAATTTTTCGCCAATCGACTCAGCTCGCCTAGCGCTTCAAAACGAGTACCATATCATAGGGTTTTCCCATGGCCGAGTGGCTAATGCGTCAGCTTTCACTCAAAGGGCGCGGGTTCGATCCCGCGCCAAAAAGTCATTTTTTATTTTGTTGTAAAAAGTCATGAAAATTTTTGCATATCCATATTTTTATGTGGGAAACACGATGGCGCTATTATTTTTCCATGAAAGCATTTGGAAAAAATGGAAAAATTGAAAAATCTAAAAAAAGTTATTTTTCGATTTTTTTCAACACATAAAGTGGGACCAAGGGGAATTTTTTCGTTTTTTTTCAATTTATGGTTTTATACTTGGAAATTTTGGTGAACAGGCATCAATTTGTTTAAAATTTGAAGAAAATTTTTTTTTCTGAAAAAATTGAAAAATTTCTGCTCCAAAAACTTTACTCGAATCAATGCTTTTTTGGTTAAATCAGGGTTTTACACACTTCTTCCTTCTCTCCTTCCTTCTTATTCAATTTTTATAAAATTTGTTAAAGAACATAGGAAAATGACGTTTTTTTATTTTTTGCCAATTTCGGCACATTTTTTGAAGTGATTTGTTTATACGAGATAGTTAGTGTGAGTGTGCTACATTTTGCTCGAGGAAACGTAGGCGTACACAATGACAATTTATGAAAAGAAAAAAATTTGCAAAATGAAGAGATCAATTCAAAAAATTGGCATAGGCTCTAATGGAACGAAAAGGATGGAACGATACGAATGAAACGAAACCAATTTCAGGATTTTCGTGTCAATATTCAGGCAAATTCAAACCCGTTTCCGGACGCCGTCTGGAAATGACATCGTTTCATTCGTATCGTTTTATTGAATCATTTTTCTTCTTTTTTCGCCATGAAAGCATCCATCTGGGGTACTTTGATGCGGGGAATCGATTGCGCTTATTTTCTAAGCATGAAAAAATTATCTTGACCCTGATTCAGGGAATGGAGTTGGTGTATTGACGCGAAAATCGAAAAATTTTCTTTTTTCGCTCGTACACCAACTCCATTCCCTGAATCAGGGTCAAGATAATTTTCATGCTTAGAAAATGTGCGCAATCGATTCTCGCATAAAACTACCCTCTAATAAGGCGATTTTTGAGAAAATTTCGAAAAATAAAATTTTTCGATTTTAGACCACGTTCAGTGGGGACTACACATCAACTGGCAAAGATTTCAAATCCATAGCCTAGTGGTCTAAGGCGCTCGGCACCAACTTAAGGCCGCAGGTTCGAATCTGTGAGGTCGATTTTTTAAAAATGCACCCCGAATGAGCTGAAAATGTTTGCATATGGGTTTTTCCAGTTGATTCATCTGGCAAAGATTTCATTCTTTGCCAGATGAAAATTTTGCTAGTTGATATTTTCCCTTCAATAGGGGTATAAGAGTCGAAGTAGCTCGAACAAGTTTTATTTTCAAAAAAAAGTGAGAAAAAGAACCTAGTTTCATCTCACCCAAGATAAGCTTATTTGTAGACAAATTCCAAACAAAAAACTCATCCCAAGACTATAATCCATGTGTCGGGTCACGCAACCACGAAATGAGAAAAGCGATGAGGAAAACCCGCTCACATTTCTTAAAGTCTTCTTCTTCTTTGTCGTGCCAACATATTACTCCAACATTTCGTCGAGACGAAAGACTTAGCGCCTTACAGCTCAAAAATATACACGCTCATTCAAGGAGATGCCCGCCGGAAAGGCCGGCTCTTCATTGAAAAAACGAAGAAGACATGAAAAAGAAAAAGTGTCCTTTCTTTATGTTTTTTTTCTTCTTCTTCGATTTCGAGCAGGCGACGAATTTTCTGGGAAGAAGAACATCGCTTCTCGATTTACTGATAGGGCATAGCGAACAACGTCCCAAAGGGAGGAAGACGAATAGACATGGATTCATTGTGCCAAAGCAAATTCTGTGATTTTTTTCTTCTTCAACAAGCATAGTTTATTTAAAAACGATAAAATTTTTATAAAATAAAAGGCCAGTTTCGTATTCTGTACAGCATGCTTACGACGCACAAAAGTTATAAAAAATTGAGCTGGGAGCAAATCTTCATGGTCAAATGGTTAGGACTCCACGATTTCACTTTAAAGGCGCTGGTTCGAATTTAGCTTGCGTCAAAATGTTTGGAGCTAGTCTTAACGGGTGGAGTCACCAACGTGACCGAAAATCGAAAAATTTCAAAGTCCCAAAATTTTGAAAAAAGTGACTTTCTAGGGTAAAAATTAGGCGAAAAAACGATTTTTCACGTTTTCAGAACATGAAAATCACTTCCAGATCTTGAAAAATGGTCTTTTAAGTTTTATTTGCTTTCATTGACAACACGCATGTTTTTTATCATGATTTTGTTTTTTTGCGAGCACCCCGGGTAATGCGAAATGATGGGTTTAATCGATAATCGTTTTTTCGCCTAATTTTTACCCTAGAAAGTCACTTTTTTCACAATTTTGGGACTTTGAAATTTTTCGATTTTCGGTCACGTTGGTGACTCCACCCGTTAGGACTAGCTCCAAATGTTTTTAACTTTTTTGCCTTTTTCGATTTTTTAAGAAGAAAGACGGCATTTTTCATAGCCCGCCGAGGCGAATAAAATGACACCAAAATGATTAAATTTGAATAATAATTGGGTTATTGAAACGAAAATCCTGATTCTTTTTTCAGGAGTTTCGTTTCAATAATCCAAAACATTTTTCAAATTCAATAATTTTAGTCTCATTTTATTCGTCTCGGCGAGCTATAAAAAATGCCATCTTCTTTTTTTTTAAATCTAAAAAGACAAAAAATGTTAAAAACAATTGTACGCAAGCTGGATTCGAACCCACGCCTTTAAAGTGAAATCGTGGAGTCCTAACCATTTGGCCGTGAAGTTCTCGACTCACTTTTTTACAACCTTCGTGCACCGTGTTACAAAACTCAAAAAATTTTACACATTTTCTAAAAATTAAAATTTTTCAAAAAAAATCTCGCAATTCAAGAAAAAAGGAAAGAGATATGTGTGTATTGAAGCGAAAATATGCTAATATAGAGTCAGGAAAGCGTTTTCAACGTCCGGCAATGTGCAAAATCGATTTCTCGCCTAGAAAAACCCCATATAAGGTTATTTTAGTGAAAATTAAAAAACTTGAAAATTTTTGAAAAAATTCCAAAATTGCATTTTTTGAGACTTTTTTTTGAAAAAATCGCTTCAAAAATCGACTTTTTGACCCCTTGTTCATCAAAAATTGAAAAATTCGTAAAAAAATACAAAAATTCGTTAAAAATTGGAAAATTCATCAAAAATTGAAAAATTCGTTAAAACGGGGAGCGTTGCTCGGAATCACAACCATGAGCGCGGAGCGCTCGGCTCCCGGTACTAGTGTTATAACATCTAACATTAGAAACAATTGGGAGACAACAAGTTGGTTACTTAGCCTAGGCACTATAGCGGAAATGTCAACAATGGAAAAGAGTGAGCGGGAGCTTATTCTCACTGCAAAAACAATCGGACGACCATTGGAAGAATGGTTCTTCTTAGACAAACCTTATTATATGCTTCATTGAGTATGAAAAATTAGTTCTAGAAAAAAATTTTTTCAATTTTTTCGAATAGAACAATTGCTGGGAAACAAATTTTTCGTGTCAAATTTTTTCTATACAACTTTTTTATGACCAAAATAACAAGTGGATAAATTTGCATTTTTTAGAAATTTTATTTCAATTCGGTCAACAATTCGCATTTATATACATATAAATTTCAAAAATTGATAAATTTTACGAAAATTTTAAATAAATCAATTAACAATTCTTTAAAGGAACAGTCCAGTGGGAAACAAAGTTGCCAAATTTTGTTGATATTCGGAAAGTTCATGAAAAATGGAGCATTTTTTGTTTTTACGGCATGTTCTGAATCGTTGTAGTTTTCGAGATAATTGCGTTTGAAATTCTGAATTTTTTACAAGCTCTTCGTTGTAATACATAAACTTTTTTGAATTTTTTGCGGAAAAATCGATTTTTGCATCGATTTTTAAAATTTTCATCAAATGAAAATTGTAGCAATTTTTTATAGCTAAATGAGACGAACAAAATGACACCCAAATTATCCAATTTGAACATTGTTTTGGGTTATTGAAACGAAAACATGAATCAGAATTTTCAATAACCCAAAACAATTTTCAAATTAGATAATTTTGATGCCATTTTATTCGTCTCATAAGCATTGCTACAATGCTCATTTTATAAAAATTTTAAAAATCAATACAAAAATCGATTTTTTTCGAAAAATTCTATTTTTCTTCAAAAAATCGATTTTTCGCTAAAAATTCGATTTTTCTTCAAAAATTCGATTTTCGCAAAAAATTCAAAAAAGTTTGTGTATTATAACGAAAACATGGACAATTTCAAACGCAATTATCTCGACAACGAAAACGATTCAGAAGATGCCGTAAAAACAAAAAATGCTCCATTTTTCATCAACTTTCCGAATATCAACAAAAATTGGCAACTTTTTTCCCATTGGACTGGTCCTTTAAAGCATAATAAAGTTTTTTGAAATAAAAAAATTTGGAAAAAATCTACCCGGACAAAAAGTTGTACGAATCAAAAGTTTTGTCAAAATCCATGTCAAAGNTAAAGTTTTTTGAAATAAAAAAATTTGGAAAAAATCTACCCGGACAAAAAGTTGTACGAATCAAAAGTTTTGTCAAAATCCATGTCAAAGATAACATAAACAAGTCTCGAAGAAGGAAAGATCTTTCTCTCATTTAGGGATTGAGTAAGAGTGCTGCTATGTCGCCGAGGGACTTATTCATCCGACTCAAATGTCATAAAGAATCGTCTTCATCGATCGACCTCTCCCGCATAGTTTTTTTTTAAGTGTTCTCGAATGTTTTTTTTTGAAAAGGATGCCTTGGACTGGAAGTGCATTCCGGACGACTATTTTAAGCGCAAAAATGGGAGCTATAAATGTGGGCTTTATTTTCAAAATGAGAGTTCAAGCATATTAGGGGAGTTTATATTCTGTTGGAAGGAAAATAGGCATTTTTGCAAAATTAGAAAAATAAGTAAACATGGGGGAGGAAAAACTTGGAGCTAGATGAAAAGTCCATATATATTAGAGGAATTTATATTCTGTTGGAAGGAAAATATGCATTTTTGCAAAATTAGAAAAAGAGATAAACATGGGGGAGGAAAAACTCGGAGCTACTTCGACTCTTATACCCCCACGTGGTCTAAAATCGAAAAATTTTATTGTTCGAAATTTTCTCAAAAATCACCCTATTAGGGGTAATTTTATGCGGGAAACACGTTGGCAATGTTATTTTTGCGTAAAAACGCTTCCATTTTTAAGAATACACTTAATTATTGGATGTATTTAAAAAAACAAAGACGGCATTCTTTATAGCTCGACGAAACGAACAAAACGACACCAAATTGATCCAATTTGATAATTGTTTTGGTTTATTGAAACGAAAACCCTGAATCAAAGTTTTCGAATTTTTGCATATTAGCTTTTTCGAAAGATGTACTTTCTTTGTCTTCAATGATTCTATACCATACTTTATAATGGAAGCGTTTTTACGCAAAAATAACATCGCCAATATGTTTCCCGCATAAAATTACCCCTAATAGGGTCATTTTTGAGAAAATTTCAAAAAATAAAATTTTTCGATTTCAATAAGAGCCGAAGTAGCTCCAAAAACTCCAAAAAACTTATGTTCTAATGGAAGAATGAATTCTAACAAAATAAAATCGATTAAATATAGTCGTCAAATGAAAAAGAAAAATTCAAAAATGACAGGGTGGGCCAAAAAAGTGGCTTTTTTTATGTTTGGGACCCGAAAATTTATATTTCTAAAAATGAGTATTCTAGGGATAATTTTATGCGGCGAATCGAGTGCGCGCATTTCCGAAGCATGAAAACGCTTCACTGAACCTGATTTAGGAAAAAATTGGTTTTGAAGCGAAAATGGTTATTTTTTAAAGAAAAAGTGAAAATTGTCATTTTCTGTATCTGGGAATTGTTTTTATGCTTCGAAAACGTGTGCAATCTCGTATAAAATCACCCATGGAGGAGTGATTTTCAGATAGAAAAATGCGAAAAAGAAACATAACCAAAAAAAAATTGAAACATTTCGCTTCAAAACTAATTTCCACAGATCTATATTATGAATCAGGTTCAGGGAAGCGTTTTCGCGCTCCGGGAATGCGCGCAATAGATTCCCCGCATGAAATTACCCCTAGAGGGCTCATTTTTAGACAAATAAATTTTCGAGTCCCCAAAAATAAAAAAAGCTACTTTTTTGGCCCACCCTGTACAAACAATTATATGCATGAAAATCGGCCACGATTCTTTCCACAGATCTATATTATGAGAAAATCAAGCGAACATCGATGGATTTGCAAATAAAAATCGGCGATTGTAGAGAAAAAACAACAAGAGAAACCTAAGAATCGATGGTTTTCTCATAAAAATCCGAAAATGTTTGATTTTCGCTTCAATACACCGATTCCTCAGGGGAACGTTTTCAAGGTTCGGTAATATTTGCCTGAATCAAGATTGCGTTTTCAAGGTTGGAGAAATGTTTGATTTTCGCTTCAATACACCAATTCCTTGCCTGAATCAGGGTCAAGGAAGCGTTTTCAAGATTCGGAAATGCGCGCAATCGATTCCTCGCATAAAATTACCCTTAGAGGATCACTTGTTAAAAAAATTGAAGAAATAGGACATTTGATTTCGAAACACTTAAAAATTTTTAGGATAATTACAGGGTTGGGAAAATGTTTGATTTTCGCTTCAATACACCAATTCCTTGCCTGAATCAGGGAGCAAAAAAGGTATTTTTGCTCGATTTTTCAAGTTCTTTCATTTTCGCCAAAACAACCCTATAGACGTTTTTCTATGCGAGGAATCGATTGCACGCATTGCCGAACCTTGAAAACGCTTTGTTGACACTGATTCAGGGAGGAAATTTGTGTATTGAAGCGAAAATAGGCTAATATAAGGGCAGGGAAGCGTTTTCAAGGTGATCCCCCTACTCGAATTTTCATAAAGTTCTCCAAATTGGCTGAAATTTGGTGTCTGTGGGTTTTTCGATATGGGGAACATGAATTTGAAGGAACTTTTTGATTTGGACCACTGGAAGGTACCCTAAGAGGGGTATACCTTGAAAATGTCTCAAAACTTTTGTATTCCCTGAATCAGGATCAGACAAGCATTTTCATGCCTCAGCAATGCGCGCAATCGATTCCCCGACTAGAGAAACCCTAGTACAGTCGAAAATTCGTCAACAATCGACTTTTATAGCCAAATATCAACATTTTAAAATTAATTTGTACCATTGAAAAACCTTCATTTTAAAAAAGTCTATATATTGACACGAAAACATGAGTTTTTATTCTCCGAATCAGGGTCAGGCAAGCGTTTTTATGAGACGAAAACACGCTCAAAAAACTGATTGGATTGTATTCAGCATGCATTTTTGCATAATACCGAAAAAACATTTCAACGAAAACGAGCGAAAAATGCCGNGATATTGGCACGAAAACATGACTTATTCTAAAAAAACTGATTGGATTGTATTCAGCATGCATTTTTGCATAATACCGAAAAAACATTTCAACGAAAACGAGCGAAAAATGCCGAATTTAGATGTGTGTTTTTTACTTATCGAACAACCCAATAGTAGTATCGCGACCTCAAAAATGAGGTAAATTGGGTTAAAGTCGCACTGGAAATCATTCGAATTGAAGATGACTAAAAAAGACATAAGGACACAAGAAAGGATAAGAGGAATATCGGCCTGCGCAATCCGCTGCCGGACAATTGTTGAGCCGAAAGGGAATGCGCTAGTGTGTGTGTATAACGAATGACGGACAACACGCATAGCTTTGCGCAAAGAAAACTTTTCAAGTATGCACAGGGCGAAAAGGACAAGAAAACATGGTTCTTTGTTGAATTGTCGGCAGTGGGCTTTTAAAAAGTTGGAAAGCTTTAAAGAAGGATTTCAAAATATGGCTAGGTAGAAATTTTTTTTAATTTTTAAAAAATGACGTTTCTAGGGTAAATTTTATGCGAAAAATTGATTGAAATTCGAAACATGAAAATACTTCCTTGATCCTGATTCAGGGAATAGAGGTCGTGTATTGAAGCGAAAATCGAAAAATTTGGATTTTGTAAACAAAAAAAAACNATGAAAATGCTTCCTTGATCCTGATTCAGGGAATAGAGGTCGTGTATTGAAGCGAAAATCGAAAAATTTGGATTTTGTAAACAAAAAAAAACCCCTCCGAGGTAATTTGATGCGAGGAATCGATTGCGAATAATTCTGGATCATGAATACGTTTTCTTGACCTTGATTCAGGGAAGAATTTGACATATTGAAGCGAAAATATAAAAGACAATTATTTCACACATAAAACAATCATTTATGATTGAACCTATTCTTCGTAGAAATCGATTTTCGCTTCAATACACGACCTCCATTCCCGAATCAGGGTCAAGGAAGCATTTTCACGCTTCAAAACCTATTCCAATCGATTTTACGCAAAAAATCGAAAAATAACTTTTCGATTTTTTCAATTTTTTACAAAAGTTCTCATGGAAAAAATAGCGCCATCGTGTTCCCCGCATAAAAACATGGATATGCAAAAATTTTCATGACTTTTAACAACAAAATAAAAAAATGACTTTTTAACGCGAGTTCGATCCCGCGCCCTTTGAATGAAGGCCGAGCGCGTTAGCCACTCGGCCATGGGAAACCCCCAAAACCCCATGATATGGTACTCGTTTTGAAGCGCTCGTAGAGCTGAGTCGATTGGCGACATTTTTTAAAATTTTGACCTTTGCCTTCATCTTTTCGGATTTTTTTTACTCCGTGCCCTTAATTTTTTTGTCCAAAATGTTGAAAAATTTTCACAATGTCAAAAAACCTAGCCAATTATCAAACAGATTATAGTTGCGAGAAATTCATGACAATATGCAAATAGTTTTCACCATCTATCTCATCCAAGAATCTATGAGTCAAAGGCCAAGTAGACGAATGTTTCCGCTCAAGAAAAATTCATGATAAGATCAGCTCATAAAACAAGAAGTTGACCAAGATTCTGTCACGACCCATACAAGATTTGGATCGCTAGATATGCCTAATATATAACTTTTTATTTATCCAAAAAAAACATTAAACGTGCTATGTGTGTCTGTCTGTTTGCGCTATCTCCGTCATCTTAAGTCCAATTCCGTCACGACCTATACCAATCGATAGGGCTCAGCGAGAGAAGAAAAACAACACCCAAATCATGGGGGTACCCCTCAAGGAAAATTTTTTAGCCCCTTTTTATGTTTAACGTAAGTCTTATAGTGCAATTTTAATGACAGAGATTTGGAAGCCCACATGACCGAGTGGCGAAGACGCTCGTCACGTAGAGATTGCTCTCAGATTCGATCCCCAGCTGGGCTCATCAGATTTTGATGGAACAAAAAAAACTAAAAAATAGTTTTAGTTTATACAAAAATAAAAAATGGGTCAAAAATCGATTAAAATTAAAAATCTTTTGGATCCTGCTGGGAATCGAACTTGATAGCAATTTCTACGAGCCGACAGTCTTCGCCACTCGCCCATGAGGGCTTCTTAATCGACATTATTAAATTTCACTATAAGACTTACGTAAAACAAAATATGGGGCTAAAAACTTTTCCTTGAAGGGTACCCTCATGATTTTAGTGTCATTTTCTTCTCTCATTGAACCCTATCGATTGGTATAGGCCGTGACGGAATTGGACTTAAGGTGAAGGAGATAGCACAAACAGACACACATTGCACGTTGAATGTTTCAGGATAAGTTTAGTAATAACTAATCTTTTTTCTTAAAAATGATTAGTAATAACTAATCCAATTTTGAACGGGGAGAGTCGCTCGAGAGTACCGCTCGGAGTCACTCTTGGAGAAACCGCAAGCGCCGGAGGCACTCGGCTCCTGGTACTAGATTATAAAACGCGGAGATTCTATAATTTTTGAAAGATGAGTTCATCAAAATTTCACACAAACTTCTTTTAATCCTGTCGACCAAAAAACCAAGGTCATATTTAATTCTCAACATGCATTTGCTGTTTTATAAAAACAATGTGTCTTAAATAAAAGGTCAGCGGACAAATTTTTTATGTCTGATTCACTACAGGGTAACAAGAAAATACTGCATATTTTCATTTATGATTTTTTCTCGTTTAGTCTACATGGAAATGTTGGAAGAGCACTGTTTTCAGTGGGCAGAGCAGCATTTCAGGGACGGCTGGTGGTGCTTTCAACAGGACGGGGCCCCTGGGCACAAAGCTATTGAGACCCAACAGGACCGACGCCCTAACCACTTAACCACTCTTCCGGGAAATTTTTCCCATATCCTCGTGAAATGAATTATACCGAGACCTGCAACTGATGCCGTTTTCTGGTGAATACTTGATGGCGTGTTAATCCGAACTCCAAAAATGAGAGTGTTTCAAAATACAAAATATGTAATGTTTATTATTAAAATTGCACATAAAAAATAGCACGCTGCAAAAGAAAAAAAGTGAGTGAGTATAAATTCACCGATGAGTATTGGCAGTATAATCATCGAAAGAAGCGAGTATAGTTTTGGTTTTGAACAAATACAAATGTTACATATAAAAAAGGAAAAGTTCAAAAGGATGAAAATTGGCATTTTACTAGAAAACATTTTGTGCTTCCAATTGAATCAGGGAAAATGTATTGAAGCGAAAAGCCAGAATCTATGAAATTCAACAAATACGTCGTTTTAGCAGCTAATTTTGTGTGGGGGAGGTTGGCCACGGGGAACACTATGCCGGTATTAGAATTCAAATTTGAGGACTAGTCTACTTTTGGGGAGTTTATTCCATGTGAAAGAGCACAAAATTTGCATCTTTTGCTTTTACGGCACTATTTGAAAATCTAACGGTTAAAAGTGAGTGAAACAACGTTACGAAAAAATTTTTCAAACAAGTTTGAACATTGCAACGAAGAGCCTGCACCTAAAATCCATATTTCGTATGTTGGGAAGCGGCAATAGGGCCAAAAAAGTCGTTGAAAACGAACCGGGTGGTTAGATTTCAACCAGGCAGTTGAAACCCAACCACCCAATTTAGGATAGGAACTCGGCCATGGTGTTTGGCTTTTCGCTTCAATACATTTTCCATGATTCAATTGGAAGCGCTGAAGATTTTCGGTATAAATTTGTGTTCAAATTTGTATTCGAGAGTGAAGAAAAAGATAAGAAAGATTTTTTCTTAAGTATAAGAAAGATTTGTTCCTCTTAATATTACTCAACAGAAATCAGCAAAAACTCATTTAAAAATGTTAAAAGTTACAAGCAAAAAATATGAGGGACAGTAGAAATATCTCAAATTTAAGATAGAGACCGGCACATGAAAAATTTCATTTTTTGACAGTTTGATAACAAACATGTATAGTCGAAAGAGTACGCTTTCCCTGAATCAGGGAAGCGTTTTTTCGCTTCGAAAATGTAAAATTCGGATGCCAGCATGTTTTTACCCCTAGCGGGGTCATTTCCAGAAAAAATTTTCACGTGGGTGGCCCCCTATTGTGTAGTAGTTTCGGCCTTTTTTGCTTGTCTTATAATATAGACATGAAAAGAAGTTTCCTGGATAAATAAATAATATTATTAAAGCTTGTGGCAGTATAGTTGAAAAATGAAGAGTCTACTTTTATACCATAAGATAAGGTGGCAAGTTAGGCAGATGTTCGGAACACCGGCAGTTGTCGATGCGCGATATCCTAAAATTGATGAAATTTTGTAGAATGAACTTTTGGGCATTAAAAAAAGTCAATTTTTATGCAAAAAAATTGTGTATCACAACGAAAACATGTACTCCAAAGCCAACGCTTCCTTGACCCTGATTCAGGGTGGGGTGTTGAAGCGAAAATGAAAAAATTCGGATTTTGACCGGATATCCGACTACCTAGGGTTTTTCTATGTGGTGAATCGAATGTGCACATTCCCGATGCGTGAAAATGCTTCCTTGACCTTGATGCTTCCGCTTCCTTGATTCTCGCATAAAAACCCTAGGTAGTCGGATAACTGGTCAAAATCTGTATTTTTTTCATTTTCTCTTCAACATGCTACCCTGAATCAGGGTCAAGGAAACTTTTTCGTACTTCGGAAGTGCGCGCAATCAATTCCCTGCCAAGAAAAACACTTAAACAGCCGATTTTATGGCAAAAAATCGAATTTTAGTCCATTTTCGCTTCAATACACCCACCACCTTCCTGAATCAGGGTCAAATCACGAAAATTCCACTTTTTTGGGACACTCTGTACCTTTTCCAGATTCCATTGCAAGAAAGGGGTCCAATAAGTTTCCAAAACCCTTTCATCCCATCGTCCAAATCGGAAGCACATCTAAATTTTTTATTTAAAAAAAACTTAAAGGATCAGTCCACTTTTGTGGAGTTGATGCCATATGGTAGAGCACAAAATTTGAAGCATTTTTTATTTTTACGGCACTACTTGAAAATCTAACCATAAAAAGTTATGAGCGAAACAAAATTGAGAAAAAATTTTCAAACGAGCTTAAATATTGAAACGAAAATAAAAACTTCAGGCATTTCGTCTCAATACACAGACTATTGACGGGTAATTCCATTTTTGCACCGATTTTTTAAACTTTCATAAAATGAGCATTGTAGCAATTTTTTATAACTCGCAAAGACGAATAAAATAACACTAAAATGATCAAATTTGAAAAAAGCTTTGGGTTATTGAAAACATGAATCAGGGTTTTCGTTTCGATAACCTAAAATATTGTTTAAATTCAATAAATTTAGTATCATTTTTGATTCGTCTCAGCGAGTTATAAAAAATTGCTATAATGTTCTATTTTATGAAAGTTGAAAAAATGGAATTTTCCGCCAATAGCCTGTGTATTGAAACGAAATGCCTGAGTGCAGGCTCAAATTTTTTATTTTCGTTTCAATGTTCAAACGAGTATGAAAATTTTTTTTGTTTCGCTCATAACTTTTTATGGTTAGATTTTCAAGTAGTGATGTAAAAGCAAAAAATGCTCCAAATTTTGTGCTCTATAAGAAGCAACTCCCCAAAAGAGGACTGATGGACTAAAACTGTAACCATAAATCTTCAAACCTAGGTGTTCGTCGATGCAATTGAGCTTCTGGTTGACACTCCGCGCATATTGTATTACCCGTAAAGAGAGAAGTAATGAAGCGTTTATCCACGCAATTTCGGTTCACCCAACCAAGCTCGTATTTTACACAATAACTAGAAAATGAATGCCGTTAGATGAAAAATTTTCGAAACAAATTTACTTGATCAATGTCTTTTTCTTTTCCACGATTTCTGGTGGGTCTATATAGGTGGTATTCCGATGTTTGACTTTTCTCGCATCGTGGTATTTATAGTCAAGAAGTAGGGCTACTGTTGTGATGTCTAAAAAAGAAACATCCTTCGGAGCAAGTTCCCCTGGTTGCCGCCACTTAACGTTGACTAAACTCGGCAAAAATTTTTTATTTTCTTCCGGAAATTACTCATTTAGGGGTAATTTTATACGAAAAATCGATACACAAAATCAGCCGCTAAAACATCTTTTTTTTAAAATAAATTTTATGATTCTGTCTTTTCGCTTCACTACATTTTCCCTGATTCAATTGGAGGTGCAGAGAAGGTTTCCGAGTATTCTTACCAGCTGCCTCCTTCTTAGGACATTCTCTGAAACACGCTTTTGTTTCAACCAATGATGGACATCGTTTACCACCATATGCTGGTTCTTGTAAGATCTTCCTACGACGTTCCTGTTTCCCACAACCACACCGATGCCCTCTTTCGGTGAAGCACTCGGACCACGAGCTCCATTCGGAAACGTGACAGTCTAGGGCTAAAAAATATTTTATTAACTCGTCTTTACCGATAAATCGTATAAGAGGGCTAGTTGGTTGAAAAGATCATCCCTGGGGGTTTTCTATGCGGGAATCTATTGCACGCATTGCCGAGCCTTGAAAATGCTATCTTGACTCTGATTCAGGGAAGGCAATCTTTTATTGAAGCGAAAATTAAACAAATCCATCCAAGAGGGCTAGTTGGTCGAAAAGGTCATCCCTGGGGGTTTTCTATGTGGGAAATCGATTCCACGTATTTTGAAGGATTTTAATACGTACGCCCTTCCCTGAATCTAGGTTAAGATANAAATCCATCCAAGAGGGCTAGTTGGTCGAAAAGGTCATCCCTGGGGGTTTTCTATGTGGGAAATCGATTCCACGTATTTTGAAGGATTTTAATACGTACGCCCTTCCCTGAATCTAGGTTAAGATAGCATTTTCAGAATTTAGGAATGCGCGCAATCGATTCCCCGCATAGAAAAACCCCCAGAGGCAACATTTTATACTACTTACCCATAGGTTACCAAGGGGGTGGTACAGTACCCCCCTCACCACTCATCCTCGGACCTTCCGCCTTTATAGTCATTCATCCATCTATCACGGGGGTTCATGTACCCCCCCCCCCCCCCCGAGGTAGCTTGTCCCCCCTTGTTCATGTATGCATGTACCTCCCTCCTAAAAGACCATTCATCCATCCATCCTGAGGGACCGGTGTACTCCCCCTACTGGTGACCTATCACTTACCCCTCTTGGACAAGTTTTTAGTGAATTTTAGAAGATTTAATAAGTTTTGAACAATTTCCAAACTTCAAGAGATCATAACTCAAAAATTTTGAAAGATTTTTCTATAATTTCTTTTATATATAAAAGATTCATATCTTAGCTATCCAGAATGAGGTCGCTCGACGAAATTCGATTTAAACTCGATGAGTTATNAGATCATAACTCAAAAATTTTGAAAGATTTTTCTATAATTTCTTTTATATATAAAAGATTCATATCTTAGCTATCCAAAATGAGGTCGCTCGACGAAATTCGATTTAAACTCGATGAGTTATGGCTAAGAAAAGAGCCGATCCCAAACGGGACATGCCGACAAAAACGGGTTAAATTTTATATAAAAGCTGCAAAATGAATACGTGGGCAAACATAGGTGTAGTCGGAACAACAGTCTCCATAACGAATACATAGTTCATCACAATAACATAATGGATCGGCTTCGGTTAGATACATAACCTCGGAGTCGTCATCGTACTCTTCAGAGTCTTCGTATCGGCTATCCTGATGTGAGTCGCTTCTGGGTTTTTCGACAACTAGGGGAAGGTTTCGATTCAGCACGGAGTATCTAAACATATTGAATTATGGTTTTTTCTAAAAATTGTATATAAAAAAGTCAATTTTTTTGTTCCAAACCTCTTTTGGGGAACATGATAGTCGATTTTTAATGCAAGTTTTCAGCGTCTCTCCACAAACGGAGAGACGTACGCCTTTGCTATACTCGAAAATCTTCTACTTTTCACATTTTCAATGAAATCATTTATTTTCTGCTGTGCTACCAGTATTTTTTTATACAGGGTGAAAAGTGGTTTTTTTTATTTTTTGGGATCCGGAAATTTATTTTTCTAAAAATGACCCCTCTAGGGGTAATTTTATACGGAAATCGATTACGCGCATTCCCAAACCCCGAAATTGCTTCCCTACTCCTTTCCAGATGTCCAGATAAAAAATACGTAAAATGACAATTTTCGCTTCGAAAATCCAATTTTTTCCTGAATCAGGGACAGGAAAGCATTTTCAGGGTTCGGGAATGCGTGCAATCGATTCTGAAAATTTCGTTAAAAATTGAAAAATTCCTGAAAAACTGGAAAATTACTAAACAATCGAAAAATTCATCAAAAATTGAAAATTTTCGCTTCGAAAATCCAATTTTTCCCTGAATCAGGGACAGGAAAGCATTTTCAGGGTTCGGGAATGCGCGCAATCGATTTTCTGCATAAAATTACCCCTAGAAGGGTCATTTGTAGAAAAATAAATTTTCGGGTCCCAAAAAAGCCACTTTTTTGGTCCACTCATTATAATGTTCTACTAATCGTTTCAATAAACTAATTTTATTGAAAATCAGGCAATAGGAATATTTCCATTAACTTTCCCAAATTCCCAGGAATTTGTGCAACCCTGTTGTTTAAGTATAGTTTTCATGAAAAAAACTACCTAATTAAAGGCATTCGATTTAAGTACTTCACGTGCTCTGGTAATGGTTCTTCTGGTATAGGCAAACCAAAAACCATAGTTTTCTCAATACTCGCCTTGGATTTATGGTGCCCATTTTTCCTACGATGATCTTTGGGGCGCTTTTCTTTGGAATTCACGGCTGTTAAAGATTCAGCGTGGCCTGAATTTTTTGTAAAAATACTAGTAGAGTAAAAAGACGGAGCTATAGTTTGCTTCAGCGAGAGAGGAAATAAAAGCGCTGTCCACATAGCTTGGTGATAAGTAAGGCGACCGTCCGATCTAGCAAGTTAAGAAACATTAGGCCCGCAGGTTCGATCCCCTCAGGGTCAAAACTTGAGAGCTTAAAAAATTTTTTGATTTTTTATGGAGCAAAAAATTTTTGCCCTTGAAAATTAAATTTTTTTAGAAAATTAAAAGTTTTGACCCTGCGGGGATCGAACTTGCGGACCCAGCGTTGCTTAACTTGCTAGATTGAACGGTCGCCTTACTTATCCACTAAGCTATGTGGGTAACGCTTTTATTTTCTTTCTTGCTGAAACAGACTCTACTTCAGCTCTTATACACCTGATTGAACGTGGTCAAAATCGAAAAATTTTATTTTTCGAGATTTTCTCAAAAATCACCCTATTAAGGGTAATTTGATGCGAGGAATAGATTGTGCACATTTTCTAAACATAAAAAATTATCTTGAATGAAGTTAGTGTACGGGCGAAAAAAGACATTTTTTCGATTTTCGTGTCAATACACCAACTTCATTCCCTGAATCAGGGTGTCGCCATTTTTGATTATTTCTAAGCATTTTTGCTTATTTTGAGACCACGTTCAATGGGGAGTAGCTCTAAGACGAATAAATTAGGTCCATATCATGTATATACATACCATATTTTTTGGCATAATCCATTCCTGCACCTTCCAAGGCGACCACGTCGGGCAAGATCAATCGACCAATCTTTTCGTGCTCTCTGTTGTTCGTATAAACTTTTGGGAACTCTTCGCCTCGGAGCTTCAACAATCGAATTTGACTAGGTTGAGTCGAAGTCTCAATGCTGGGCAAATGTGATACGCCGTCTTCACGCGAACGACATGTGTTGTTGCGGCCTGTACAACACAACCGTTGTTGGTAGCAGCCGGCGTGGCATGGTTGAGGTAGGAAGCGAATGAGGAAGATTGAGGTGTAAATGAATAGTCGCAGATTCGTTGGGTAGTGGTGAAAATGGCCGAAAGACATATGCAAGATCATCACATCATCTAAAAAATTGAATTTTCAGTGGGAAAAAAGTTGCCAATTTTTGTTGATATTCGGAAAGTTCATGAAAAATGGAGCATTTTTTGTTTTTACGGCATGTTCTGAATCGTTGTAGTTTTCGAGAAAATTGCGTTTGAAATTTTGAATTTGTTACAAGCTCTTCGTTGTAATA
>OZJO01001306.1:9419-29864 GCA_900406225.1 Acrobeloides nanus
GAATTTGGTTTCATTTCATTATGTCGTATCGTTTTATTCGATTGTTTCATTTGTATCTTTCCATCCTCTTCGTTTCACTCGAGTCTATACCGATTATCCGAGTCCCTCGAGAGGGTCAGGGTCCGCGCTAGCTCTATGATTTTTTCGCATACGAAGTTGGAAATTTCCGACGTCGGAAATATTTCTGACGACCTCAACGCATTCCGAAATCGTGTTTATTGTAACGATTGACTATCTACCCTGCCAATCGTTTCAATAAACACGATCTTATTGAAAATCAGGAAACGCTAGGTGTCGGAAATGTGTTGCAGTCGTCGGAAATTTCCGACAGCTAGCGTTGCCTGATTTTCAATAAAATCGTATTTATTGAAACGATTGGCAGGATAGCATAGTCAATCGTTACAATAAACACGAATTTCGGAATGCATTGAAGTCGTCAGAAATATTTCCGACGTCGGAAATTTCCAACTTCGTATGCGGAAAAATCATAGAGCGGATCCTGACCTTAAACACGATTTTATTGAAAATCAGGCAAAGCTAGCTGTCGGAAATTTCCGACGACTGCAACACATTTCCGACACCTAGCGTTTTCTGATTTTCAATAAGCTCGTGTTTATTGAAACGATTGGCAGGACAACATAGCCAATCGTTTCAATAAACACGATTTTATTGAAAATCAGGTAACTTTTATTGCATGTAGAGGGGATCACTATTGCGGGGTTCGCCGGAATCGGTCGGAGGGGATCGAATAATCGAGATTTAGCTATATACATTTGTTACACAAATATCTCACTATTCTTAATTCAAATCCAATTTTATTGCTGGCCTTTGGGACTCATTGTAGTTGTTTTTTTTATAGCAAAGGGCAAATAAAGTTGAAGGCTAAAATATTCTCGATTATGGCATTTATTATCAGCATTAATAGTGTCATAAATCACTTCCTAGAAAGTGACATACTGGAAAAATCTTTTTATTTAATCTACGCAAAACTTCCGTGGGGAATTTGAGTACTCATAGCTGAAATTTCGAAAAAGATAAAAATACGAAAATCTCCAAAAAAGCCATGAAAGAGTACAGGGTGTCCCAGTACATACATGAGCAAGCAGGGGAGGTGCGGACCTTTTTTGAGGTGGTCCCCCTCTCGACAATAAGGGCCCAGACGACCTCAAATTTTCAATTTTTTAAAAATTCAATCGATTTTTTGAAATTTTGAGAAATAGAATTGTCAAAATTGAGAAAAAATGATAAAGAATTTAAGGTTGTAGAACGACGTGGCCTTATAGCGCAGTAGATTGTGTGTTTGGCTGTTGCCCAACAGGTCACGGGTTTGATACCCAGCTTCGTCGCTTGGTTTTGGTCCAAAAATTCGTCTCAACAAAAGTTTTTATCCAAAAAATTGGTCTCAATTGCGACCAATTTTTTGCGCAAAAACCAAGCGACGAAGCTGGGTATCGAACCCGCGACCTTTCGGGCAACAGTCAAACACTCAACCTACTGCGCCATTGAGGCCACCTCGTTCCATATTTGAAAATTTTGAGCAAAATTTCAAACGCAATTATCTCGAAAGGGTTAAACTTTCAAGGGGTGCCGTAAAAACGAAAAATGATCAGTAAAAATTCCTCTTTTAAAAAAATTCTCGAGTTCCCCGTTCAAAAGTTCAGTGGTATCCTTTAACCCTCAAAAACACATTATGCTTCTGAAGTAAAAACGGGCTATAGTTTTTCCTAAAATTTCTTGAAAAATCTTCCTCCTTTTTTGCATAATTCTCGAAAACATTTCAATTAAATACTCATGATGAAATTTGGACAGCTCTATATACGAACGAGGGCAATTATACTAGGTCAGATAGAATTTCAGCTTAAGTTACTACTATAAAACTTACAACCCTCATGACATGCATCTTTAGTGTTATCGTTTCCTTTATAAATCGTCGTTTTCCTTTATCGTTATTATGGGAAGTGCTGGGATTACGACTACCTTTAAACTTGCGATCTCAGATTGGTCCACTTTTTCAAAACTAGGTTTGAGGTTTTTGAACTTTTTTTAAAATTCATAATAATTTTGTCTAAAAATTATCGGACTAATTCACTTTTGGGGAGTTGATGCCATAGCTGCACAAGGGGGGGGGGGTACTGTATCCCCTCACGTCGTATTTAGGGGCAAGTACCCCCTTGTACAGCTATGGTTGATGCTATGTGATAGAGCACAAAATTTGGAGCATTTTTTGCTTTTACGGCACTACTTGAAAATCTAATCGTAAAAAGTTATGAGCGAAAAAAAGTTATTATCAAATTTACGGTATTTTCTGTTTGAAGCTATTCTGAGCAACATTCAAAAAAAATTTTTGAAAAAAAGTTGTTATAAAAAGAAAAAAATTCATGCTTAAATTATAAGCAAAATTAAAAATCCGATTTTTATCGTGAACTTGGCTCAGTGGTAGTGCTCCAAGACTTCGAGTCTAAGGGTCTCGGATTCGAATCCCAACTGAGTCGATTTGATTTTGCCTGCGAAAAAAGGATGGTATATTTTCATAAACAACTTTGTTTCAAAGAAATTTTTTTGAATGTTGCTCAAAATAGCTAAAAGGAACAGTCCCACTTTTACGAAGCGAAAAAAGCTTCCCTGATTCAGGGAAGGCCTGTGTATTAAAGCGAAAAGTCGCAAAAATGCGACTTTTCGCTTCAATACACAGGCTTTCCCTGAATCAAGGAAGTATTTTTTTGCTTCGTGAAATGTCAAATTCAGATTTTTCGCATGTTTTTACCCCTAGAGGTGTCATTTTCAAAAAAAATTTCGAAAATTTTTTCACGTGTGTCAATATCGCATTTTTGCGACTTTTCGCTTCAATACACAGACCTTTCCTGAATCAGGGAAGCATTTTCCCCCTATTGTGTAGTAGTAGCTCCTGAATTTTTTTCCATTTTGAAATTTTTTTCTTTCCTTTAAAAAATTTCCAGATTTTCTCATCATAAAAGATGATCTTTTATAGTATTGGTCTCTGAAAAAAATTCGTTCCTTGTCTCGAGCCCACACCATTTTTCCAACGGAACTACCAACTTAAAAAACCCTCGACAACAAGAAAAGTTGTTTCCCTCAAAAAATGTCGCATGGAGTGTTGGGGGACAATGTGTGCTTTTTAGGAGACGAATCCCGAATGGCCTTTTGTCGGGTGGGAGGAATCCATAATAAATGTGTGTGTGTGTTTGAGGATAGGATGAAGCTAATGGACATGGATGGTCGCGCCGAAAAACGAAAACAAACAAAAGCCATACAATTAAATTCGGAAGTTTTCGAGAGATTTTTGCCGATGGGAAAAAACTTTTGCCTGGATATAACCTTTTTCATGTAACATGGATATAGCGTTTCATGTAACATGGGTATAACATTTTTCATGGCTATAGCTTTACGAAAAATGTCTGATACTTAGCCAAGTGGATAAGGAAGCGGCCCTTCCGATCTGGTAAGTTAAGCAACGTTGGGCCCCCCACAGGTTCGATCCCACTAGGGCAAAAATTTTGATCTACAAAAAGTTTTGCTCTTTATAAAGAAAGTTTTTTTGTAGATCAAAATTTCTGCCCTAGTGGGATCGAACCCAACGTTACTTAACTTGTCAGATCGACGCGCGGGTTCCTTATCCACTTCGCCAAGTAGCCGACATTTTTCATAAAGTAATATTCTTTTTATATTACTAGCCATGAAAAACTTTATAATGGATATGTAGAAGAAATTAGCATTCAATTAAGCAAAGGCGCATAAATTATGACAGAGAGGATAAACGAGAGAGGAATTTTGAGTGTGTACTTGCAGTTCTCACGCATGGAAAATAAGTCAGAAATAGAACAAAAAATTTTCAATACAAGCACAAAAAAATTTTTTAAGAAATTTTTTTTAGAAAACATCGGCCGTGGTGTGAAGTGGGATGAATTTCCATTGAAACGACCTGAACACGAAGATGGCGTTTCTGGTGAAGAGATTCCTAGCGAACCCGAAACCTTATGGAGAAAGCTCATCAAAGTAGGATTTTTTCAATTCTTTTTATATTACAGAAATGTTCACCCCAGGGACATTCATCAACCATGTCTTGGGTCGTACGCTTGGGGGCACTTGGGGCATCCCCCTTCCCCGAAATCGAAAAAAGTGACATAAATTTTCTTAAAAGTGTGCGCTAGCAGTCGTGAAACGCATTTCACGACAATTTCCAGACGCTAGCTTAAGGGGGGGGGGTAAAATTACGGTACGTCGGTAGCAAAATTTTTTTTCGCATAGTGGAATCACCACATATTTTTGATGCGAAAAACACGAAAAACGCGTTAAAAAATTCCTAGTCGCTTCAATAGTGGTCAGATTGAATTTTAGGCCAATTTTGGGGGTTTTAGAAAAAGTATACATATAGGAATTAGGCGTTTTTAGATGGAAAAATGAGGTCAAAACGCGATTTTTTTAAAACCGAGACCCCCAAAATTGGCATAAAATTTAATCTGACCACTATTGAAGCGACTAGAAATTTTTTAACGCGATTTTCGTGTTTTTCGCATCAAAAATAGGGGGTATGTGGTGATTCCACTATGCAAAAAAAATTTTTGCTACCGATGTGCCGTAATTTTACCCCCCTTTAACGTGGGGGGGGGGAAGGGTATAAAAATTCGGAAAAATTGATAACATAATATTTGGACAACCCCTTACAAAAGCTTTACCCAAAAGTTTTCCCATACTTATCAGCAAGATTTAACCGAACATAAGGAGAGTTTTCAAGGCCGTTCTAAAAAGAGATATTGCTAATAAATTTGTTCAATCTTTGTCCCACCTCTTTGTCCCAGCGCATTATATCCTTGAGATTACCAGTTATAAAATCAGTTGATGGACCAACAAGACCGAGCTCTTCACGAAGTTTTAAAAATTTGTACCGACGCCTAAATTCTTTTTGGCCATATTGTCTAGGACAAAAGCTTACCATAAAGCTAGTGATACAAAATAAATGAGTAATAATATAATTCCAACAGTTAAAACTGACATAATTGAATAATTCTCGGTTAGTATCTAAAATTAGTCACGAAAATAAATTTTGTTTAAAAGCAGCCTATCTATTAGAGCACAAAATTCTGGGCAACTTTTAATAAGCTAGCATCCTTGCTTGCTTTGATAACAAGATGGGAACCTTTTATTCCTGCTAACTTCTAGTTAGCAGGGAGACAAAAGATGGAGAATGGGAAGTCCCTAGTTTTATGGGAGAGGTTTATTGAGTATTAAAAAGTGTATAAAAAGAATAAGTGATCTTTTCCTATAAATCCATGCCTTTATACAGTACAGGGTGATCAACGAATTTACTTTGACTACATGCCTCAATTGTACAACTAATATTTTAAATCAACTCATCCTCTTTAAATGATAAAAACAATGTGCAAAGAAGCAATTTATAGACAGGCGAGACAAAAGTTCACAAAATATAACAAACTCCTCAAAAGGCAAATTTAATCAATCTTATTTATAATTGATCTCTGATACTAACTCAGCAGGAAATTTATTGTAGAGACACATGAAAATGAAGATAGATGAGACATTCAGAAAACTTCTAGTTAGTGTCGCAAAATTGTTTGATTTCTGACTGATTCTGAGTTTTTTCTCTATGAATGAGCACGAATAAATTTTTACCAATTCGACACTAACTAGAAGTCCGAACTTGAAAATATTCAAACCTGTTGGCAAATAGAAGACACTCAATTACAATAGAGATGTTATACTTATTTTTACAGAGTGGCTTAAAAAAATTGGATTTTTGCGATTTTTCGACCAAATTTTCACCAAACAATTTTTAAAGGAGGGGTGCAAATTAGGGCCCTTTCTCTAAAAAAATTTTTTTGAAAAATAACCTTCTAGGGGTAAAAATAGGGTGAAAAATCGATTGCGTCACTGCCAAATTATGAAAACGCTTCCTTGACCCTGATTCAGGGAAGGAATCGGTGTATTGAAGCGAAAATCAATTTATTTACGTAAATACGTATCCTTTCCCTGAATCATGGTAAAAGAAGCGTTTTTACGGTTCGGGAATGCGCGCAATCCCTGCCTAGAAAAACCTAAGAATCGACGGTTTTCTCATAAAATCCGAAAATGTTTGATTTTCGCTTCAATACACCGATTCCTTCCCTGAATCAGGATCAAAGAAGCTTTTTTACGATTCGGAAATGCGCACAATCGATTTTTCACCCTATTTTTACTCCTAGAAGGTCATTTTTCAAAAAAAATTTTTTTGACAAAGAGCCCTAATTTGCACCCCCTTTAAAGGGGTAACCTTTACAGCCAGATCTTCAAAAAAATTTTATCTCAAATTTTTGTAGCAAAGATCCTTCTAGAGTAATTTTGATGCGAGAAATCGATTGTGCGTACTCCCGAAGCTTGAAAATATTCCATGATCTTCATCCGTGAAAATTTTGGTTTTAATAAATAAAACTAATCAGAATGTTATTAATAAAACTAAAGTTTTGAAGGTCAGGGAAGCATTTTCAAGCTTCGGGAGTGCGCGCAATCAATTTCTCGCATCAAAATTACGCTAGAAGGATTTTTTCTACAACAATTTGAGAAAATTTTTTTCGAAGATTTGGCTGTAAAGGATACCTTCCTTTAATTTTTCCAAAAATAACCCTAAGTGGGTGGGAGTTTCTATGCGAGGAATCGATTGAGTATATTGAAAAGTCTTGGAAGCGCTTCTCTGATCCCCAAGTCAGCCCTAAAAAACCGGATTTTTGCTATTTTTTATGGTTTTTGGGCTGATTTGGGGTCAGGGAAGCGTTTTCAAGATTTTTCAATGTGCGCAACCGATTCTTCGCATAGAAAAACCCCTCGTAGGGTTATTTTAGATAAATAATTTTTTGTGAAAATTTGGTCGAAAAATCGCAAAAATCTACTTTTTTAGCCACCCTGTAGAAAAGGAGGCAACAATTCTCCAAAAAGGAGAAATCTGTATATTACAACGAAAACTTGCATCTGAATATTTCTGTAGTAAAATTTTTCTGATTTTGAAAGGTCTACGGTCTCTGTGAAGCAATGGCGTAGCTAGGATCAATTTTTTTGTTGATGGGGTATTCCACAAACTGCCATCCGACAGTGTTGGATCACTGACTAATTCGGTGATCCGACAAAATTTCACTGACGGATTGAATTTGTCATCCCTCTGTATCTGATCGACAGCTCGTGTGTCGGATCGACTTTTTTGTGAGTTTATGAAATATGAGCTGTCGATCCGACATGGAGGGGTGACAAATTCACCCCATCGTGTTGGATCAGTGCAATCCATTGTCGGATCGTTGAATTAGTCAGTGATCCGACACTGTCGTATCGAATTAATCACTAAATTTGTCAGTAGCACTTTTGTCAGATCGAATTTATATGTGCCCTGACCCCTCATAACTACACCTGCTGCGGACCTACCCCCTCCCCGTAGCGTCACCATCATACATAGTTCAAATTTTTATTTTCAATCTTCTTTTTTTGTAAAATAAGCATAAAAATGAAGACTCTTTTTTTGTCTATATGTAAATCCAAATATAAGTCAATAATCATTTAACAGAAAAACCCACAAGCGACAGAAAAACTCAGAAACTACAAGAGGTGTAGGAAATTTTTTTATTTATAAAAGAACTACACTATAGTCTGATCATTCTTAATGAGATAATATGATAGTTCAAAAAAACGAGCACATAAAAGGTCCACGACTTTTCAATGATATAAAAATTTTGCAGTTTATTTTTACCAGTTAGTGATCAGGTTTTTGTATAAATATCAGTTACATTTTATACAATTTTTATAACTTATTCACAATCAACCACGCTTTTTAAAATATTTTTGATTAACTTCATGACAAAATTTTTATATAGCGTTTCATTTTTTTATACAGAGTTCCCCAAAAAGGGCAATTTTACTATTTTTCCAAATTTTTTTCATGTTTTGGTACTAGTGAACATTTGGTGTCGTACTTAAAGTGAATTTTTTTCAAAAAAAATTTTAACTTTTTTTCATTGGAAATGACCTCTTTAGGAGTAAATTTATGCGAGAAATCGATTGCGCACATTTCCGAACTTTGAAAATGCTTCCCTGACCCGATTCAGGATATTGTATCATACATTACCAATGGAGGGACTGTCTCCCCCCCCCCTCATGTAGCTAGCAGCGAGCCAAAAGTTAAAGATTCATATAGCCTCGGAGTGGCGAAGCCGTTATAACCTCGGAGTTCATATAGCCTCGGGGTCCTTTTTTTGGTCGACACCATATAGCCTCGAGGTAGCTTGTTCCTCCTCCTCCTTGTTCATATATGTATTGTATTGAAGCGAAAATGGAAAAAGTTGACCATTTTTATTTCAATACAATATCCTGAGGTTCAGGGAAGCATTTTCAGGGTTCGGAAATATGTGCAATCGATTTTCCACATAAAGTTACTCCTAGTGAGGTCATTTCGAACAAAAAAAAAGTTAAAAAATTTTTTTGAAAAAAATTCACGTTAATATTCTCTATTACCCAAGTTTTTTAATTTTCACAAAAATAGAACTATAGAGGATTTTCTATGTGAGGAATCGATTGCGCGCATTTCCGAACCTGGAAAACGCTTCCCTGACCCTGTCTTAGCCTATTTTTGCTTCAATGCACACATCTCTTTCCTGAATCAGGGAAGCGTTTTCAAGATTCGGTAATGTGCGCAACCGATTTCTCACATAGGAAAACCCTCTAACGTGTTATTTTTGTGAAATTAAAAAAACAAAAATCGCAAAATTGCCTTTTTTGATGGACACCCTGTATATTCATGTTAAAAAACAGTCTTTATTTCAATTTTTTATAGATAATGGTCTTATATTTTGCAATATTGGCTATAGCATTATACTATCTATTACGATATTTATGGGAGAAAATCCCAGTGAGAAATTTAAGAAACCGAGCAGTGTTCATAACTGGATGTGATTCGGGATTTGGTCGTTTGCTAGCTCTTAAATGCTCCAAGAATGGTATTCCTGTTTTTGCAGGATGTTATACAGCTGAGGTAGCCTTGTTTAAACTATGGAAATTTTTTAAGATATGAAAAAAATTTTTAGGGACGACAAAGTCTTGAAGAAGAGGCGAAATCTTATTCGGGAAAATTAGTCGCTGTTCCGTTGGATATTACTAATGACGAATCGGTGGTAAAAGCCGCTAAATTTGTGAAAGAAAATTTACAGCTAGGACATAGTAAACATAATTTAAAAAATATAAGAAGGTGAAAGGTAGTGGTGGTATCAGGGTATGTGTCTCCAGGGCCTTAGATACGTTGAAGATCAAGGTAGTCCCAAAAGCAAAGCGGGTCAAGGTAGTCTCAAAGAATGTCAAGGGTAGTCCCATGTGAAAAGTGTCAAGGTAGTCCCATATATAAGATGTCAAGATAGTCCCATACTTTTTAATATGGGACTACTTTGACACCCTGTATATAGGATTACCTTGGTACTTTTCATGTGGGACTATCCTGACATCTTATATATGGGACTACCTTGATCCTTTTCATATGGTACTACCTTGACATTCTTTGAGACTACCTTGATATTTTTGGACTATCTTGACGTCTTTGGACTACCTTGACCTTTTTTGCTTTTGGGACTACCTTGGCACCCAAGGCTTAGCTAGGAGAGCACATCATATTTCACTGTTTTTGACTATACTCAACACATCTAGAAGTTCCGGAAAAAATTCCAGAGCGGCACTTCACTTGTTAGTAACTATCGATTTTAGAATTATGGGCATTGGTAAACAACGCCGGCGCATTCTCAATCTATGGTCCAGATGCATGGACTTCGATTGAGCAGTATAAACAAGCTTTTGAAGTCAATTGTCTGGGAATGATTCGGTGCACTCATGTAATAGAATTTCTCTTTTAACTTTTAAAGCAAGTCGTATTTAGGCGTTCTTAAAACTTCTCAAAGAATCCCAAGGACGCATAATTTCCGTATCTAGTGTCGCTGGTCGAACTTCTTTTCCATGCACAGCACCATATTCCGTCGCAAAATATGGTGTTGAAGCATATATGGATGCAATAAGGTTTTTTATATCTCTTTCGCTTCAAATTAAGCGAAAAATTATAGACAAGAGTTGAAAGCATATGGGATCAAATGCTCGATTCTGGAGCCAGGAATCTTCAAAACGCCATTGATTAACAAACAAGCTATGGAAGCCCGTGTGAAACACGTGTGGGCTAATGTTAGTGATGAAATGAAAGAAGAATATGGAGAGGGTTACAAAAATGACTGTAAGAAATATCTTTTTTGTGTCCAAATAAAACGGAACCCCTCCTATTCCAATTTTTTGGGAGCACTGACGTAGGGAGAGGGGTTGATTAAGGAGCACTTCCCAAAAAGGTTTTTTTCACAAAATATAAAGGGCACTTTATGATTGGATAATTTATTTAGGAATCTCGGCACTCAAGGGGTATGTGCTTCCCCCTTTCCTATGTCACGAGGGGGGGGGGAGAGCTGGGATTCTCAAAATCTGTAGTTCGATTTTAGCTAAAATTCGACTTTCTGGAAAAAGTTCGATTTTTTGACCAAAATTCGATATTTGGCAAAATTTGATTTTCTAGCAAAAATTCGATTTTTTGACCAAAGTTCGATTTAAAAAAGGATCGCTTTTCCCAAAAAACATAAGAGGTACCTTACGCTGAAGATTTTTTAGGAATCTCGGAACTCAATGGAGCACGTGCCCCCCCCCCCGTCCCCTTTCCTATCCACTGGGGGCTACATGTGTGACTAGAGGTGCGCAGTTCCACAAACAAGCCTGAACTGTGCCATCCAGGCAAGCCGGTCTGGTCTGCCCACACAATTTTTGCACAGTCAGATTATATCGACCCTACCTGGATCGTGAAAACCTCACATTTAACCCAAGAGGCATCCGATTTATCTGAACCCCCTTTTAAGATCTCTTTTAGTTGTTATGGGTTGGAATGAAGCCATGCACGCTATGTCGAGTGATCGTTTAGAATATGTTGTTGACAACTATTATCATGCAATTACCGCCCAATTTCCACGTGCTCGTTATCGCTGCGGATGGGATTCTCTGCTTCTCTATATCCCATCTACATATTTGCCGACGGAACTACAGGATTTACTTTTTGCAAAATTAGCTGGTAAACCAAAGATGCCGGCTATAATCGAAAAGAAATTGAAGTAGAAAAGAAATTTTATGACTTCTAATTTTTTGTTCTACTTGTTATATTTTTAGTAAACTATGTTTAGTGTATAGTTACTGAGCGAATGGACATTTATACAAATCTTTTTTTTGTAGCTATCATTTTTCTTTGTTTCTTTCTTCGCCTTCTTTTAATCAAAAGATAAACAAAAAATCGACAGTTATTTATTTTTATATTTTAGTTTTACTTTATATTGTATAGTCTTGCAAATAATTGCTTTTTAAACTCTATTACTATGGAATACAAGTTAGTTGGAGACAATCTTAAAAATAAAATTATTGGCTTATTTAACTTTGATCAAAGGGCAACATTATCAAAGGTTGAACAGATGTTCAATTCGAATAATTTTCCTATATCTAATAAAAGTTATTTTTATTTACCTAAAAACGCGACGGATTATAATGCTACGCATAGTCAAAATGTTGATACTAGACTAAATACACATCCAGGTATTGTGTCTTTCAATAGATCTTCGACTTTTTTGTATTGTATCAGATCATCACAAAACCAGTTTCTGTGTCCGACCGTCCTATCGTCCGTTATCCAGACGTAATGTTTTAATTCTGTATAAAACATTGATGTTTGAAACATAGACTTTTGCAACGACGAAGTTTGCAGGACCCGAAATTGCAAAGCGATCACGCCTGTGCTATGTTTGTTATAAAAAGGAACATTTTTAGGACGTTGTAAAGATACTAATTGTGATGGGACTTGCATATGTGTTGAATGTGGTGAACCAATTGGAAGTTGCAAATAAAGAAATTAATTTTTCTTTTTGTGAATACAGGGTGTGTTTAAGACAGAATTTCTTAGAGTTTTTGAATGGTCATTAAAGAGATGGAGCCAAGTGCTAAACTTTTTTTCCTAGTTTATTAGCCAAATGAAAGTAGGATATGAGGACATAAAAATAGGTCAGAAACTAAAGTACAAAATTTTTCTTATGTCGATATACAGGGTGAGTCAAAAGTCCTCTACCATTCGTTTAAAGGGTGAGTCAAAAGTCATCTACCATCGATGGTAGATGACTTTTGATTCACCTTTTAAACGAATGGTAGAGAACTTTTGACTCACCCTGTACATTGCTTGAAAGTTGGAGACCTTTGATGTTGAAGCCATTTTCTGAGAAGCCATTTCATCGCCCAATCTAATGTCAAAAGAACTTCATTTGCTTACAGTTCTTCAATTATTTTAATCCTTCATTATTGCTCCATTTAGGATGCTTTTTGATATCAATGATTTTGTTTTCACTTTCATGAACTTCTACTTACAATTCTGTAATTATGTTTATCAAATCGTTGCTATCTTCTACCCATGCACTATAGAGAAGGTCAATCTCATATTTGCGCACATCACCTAAACTAATTTTGAGAAATTCGCATCTTGCAAGTGATGTGCTTTCTATGAAAGATCTATTATTCATGTCACTGCAACTCATTTTGAAGAAATGATCAAATTCATTGCTAAGCCCATGGATAAAGCAGTGGTCTGCAACACGCGAAAAGATGGCCAAGTGATTTCGATAATCGGTTTTTAAATATTGCTTAGACTCTAACAAATGGAAATGAAAATATTCTTTTATGTTTTTTGCTACGCGATTGCTGAAAAGTAACCTGTTCATGGATGTCGGCAAGGAAGTCTAGTTTATTTTTGTGTGCGGTTTGATACCCGTATCTTTTGAAAAATTTCGAGCTAGAGCCCAAAAAGTGATTTTGTGAGGAGGTCAAAAATCATTGTTTTTAGAAAGAAAGTCTATTTTCTCAAAATCTATAAAGGCTTAGGTCATAGTCGAGGTATCATTAAAAAAGGGAACGAAGGGCTATAAAAACATGCTTTAAATTGTAGGAAACGCATTAGTAGAAAAAAGATATGATAAAAACAAAAAGGGTCCGGAGGCCGAATTATGAAAAATGACACGTCGATTTCTCCATAATTTTAAAGGCGCGGGACCTAATTTTTATGTTTACGTTAATCACTCACTAGGTACTTAAATATAACCTAGGCCTCAAGTTTGTAGTAACATTTTTGGCGTAGTTCCACCCCCTTAAGGACTATAATTGATATTTAGAGATACTGCCTCTTAAGCACACCCTGTACAGTATTATGAGAGTCTGGCATTTCACCCAAACGCAATTCACCCAATATAAAGTAGCACTCCCGGGACGGCTTGTCCGAGTGCGCTGCTGAGCGGTGCTCACGAACATGTTTACGTACTTTTACATTTTACGTGCATATAAAATTGAATCGCATGTGAAAATTTTAAATTTTTTCAGTAAGGCACACTCATGATTTTGGTGTCAAAAATTTTTATTTCCGTTAAACGTTGGCATATTACAGCAGTTTGTATCGCATCTTCAAAAGTTAGTTTGCACAAGCAAACATTTTATATAAGAAGTTATCTAAATTTATATTTTTGTTCTCTCGCTCTATAGATTCCTTGTCTCAAAAATGATCTTCCATATGTAATTAAAATTGGTAGACATTTCTAATTTTCCATAAATAAACTTTTATACATTTACTTTGACTCCAACCTGACAATTTCACAAAATTAAAGCTTACGCATAAGACAGGTTTTTTACGTTTTGAATAGTATAATTGTTAGATGTAAACTCAATAATTTTGAATTTGTCTAGGAAAACTCGATAATCCGGCAAACTCGATAATTTCGAGTTTGCTCAAGTACGCCATTTGGACATCACTACGCACAACTTCGTGATCAGCTCGCTAGCTGAGAGAGAGAGAGACTCAAAATTTGTTCCGGGCGGGGCTCATTTTGGTCTGCAGGCGGTGGGAGCGATCCCCTCTCCCCCAGTGGTCAGACAAAGGGGTGGCAGGGGGCAGGTGCCTCCTAGACGACCGAAATTTAAAACAATCCCTTATCCTAAGAGTTCCCTTATGTTTTTTGGGGAAAATGTCTTTTTTGGGAAGTACCCTCTCTCTAGTTGTTCTAGAACTATTTCTTTGAATTTTTGGCCCCTCGGGGAATAGGATTTTTACAAAAATCCTAACTTTTTGACAACTTTTTCCACGAAATGACCCCATGCACCTAATATAAAAGTTGTAGTCCGCGTCACCAGTCAATTTTCTATTAAAATGGCCCAGTTAAGATGTTGAGTATAATGGTTGCATCATAATTGTGTTATTACCCTAAACTTGTATATATTTTCAACTTTGATGCCTAAATGAAAATCTCGCGACAAAACTATAAATTTTTAATTTGTAGTCTGAGTTTGATGAAAATGGCACTTTAACAGTATAATTATGTGAAAATGGCACTTGAATTTTGATACCGGAATTGTTTCGACTATAAGTCAATTTTCTCTTCAAACGGCTTGGTTAAGATTTTGAGTTCAATTTTATAATGGTTGACCGCAACATAGTTGTGTTATTACCATTAATCTATGCCATCCCTTCTTTACTCTTATATGTTACTGTTTTAATCATCTTGTTAAGAAAAAAGGAATTTTCTGGGACTTTCTATCGATTGTTTTGTCTAAATGGATTCTTTGTAAGTTGATAACATGGAAAACTCGAGCTTATGAGGATTAAAATTTTGTCAATTCCAGCACTGTTTCGGCCCTTGCATAAAAATGTAGTACGGGGTTTTCCATACTTTGACCAATCTACCATCCCAGTACCAGAGTCAGGAAGGGACCCAACTTTTTGGGAACCCAGGATCCGGATTCCAGGGACCCATAAGTCCCTTGGGTACTTGGACTCGTTTCAATCTTCTGGAAATCTGAACCGAATTATGGAAACGAAAATCGGAAGTAAAAACTTCCGGCTCCAATTTGAGAAATTTGCACTGAATTGACACCGGAAGTTTTTACTTCCGACTTCTGGTTTCAACTTCCGGATCCAACTTTCAGCTCAGAATTTCGGAGGATTGAAATGATCCCTAGTACCCATGTCCTGGATTCCTTGTATCCGGGACCCAAATGACCCACTTTCATTTATTTCATGCCTTAGAAAATCATTTTTATAGCTTTTTACTGAATAATAAAAATACTTTGGGGCAAAAAAAGGGGTCCTATCCTTAGGATCCAGGACCCGTACCCCATCCCATCCTTAGGACCCAGGACCCGTACCCCATCGAGACCCGGGTCCGGGGCCCATTGGATCTCTGACCCTGATTGGTCAGAGATTTTAAAAATAACCTAGTTTAGGACATTTATCAATGGTTCAATTTTTATTTATTTTGGCGAGCATCGAATGCTTCTATGTTTTATCCATTTTATGACTTTCTTCCATCACAAGGAATTATACCAACTTTTATTGTCTGGTCATATTATTACAGTTTTTATGCCCAGCTCACTACTTTCTTCTTTTTGACCTTCAATCGATTTACCGCATTTTTTATTTTGTATGCTAAGGTAACACTGTTTTTTAGTATTTTCTACGGGAACAAAATAAATCTCTGGAAAAGGGTATGGGGGGATGGAATTGGTTATCTATTATTCAGTGTGGCTCAAATCGAGTTTTGCTATTTTCGCTTAAATACACACGCCTCTTCCGTGAATCAGGGTTAGGAAGTACTTTCAAAGTTCATAGATGCTTGCAATCGATTTTTGAATAAAAAATCCCCACCTGATTCTTTTGATAAAATTTTTTTTAAAAACTTTAAAAAGTTGCACAAAAATCCGATTTTTTTGGCCACTCTGTAATATTTTTTAGATTTGGAAATATTTACTCCCTATAGCCTTTATCACAATCTTTTCAATTGGCTGGCCGGTGACATGGATGTATATTGTTGTTGGAGGCCATATATTTAACTCAACAGAAGGATATTGGATTGTTTCTGACATGCGATTAGTACTTGGGGTAGGAGTAATTTATTTGCATTTTTGAACAGAAATTTTTTTAGATAGACGATTCTCTAATCCAATCAATTTTTGTTTTAACTATAGGCGGGTTGTGCGTTCTTATGAACATTGCAACCGGGATTCGACTTTTGATACAACATAAAAAGTCGATACAATATACAACTAATGATAATAAGGGTGATATTAAGTTGTTTGTTATGTCAGTTTTAATGCTAGCTTCTTATTCGTTGACTTGTTGGGTGTTGGTAAGTATTCGTTAGAAAACAGAATCATATTGGGCGAGATGAATCTTCCCTGATAGAAAAATATTTTTACAGAAAATTTAGGAAAAATTGTTGAAATAATTTAAAGAATCAGTCCAGTAAGTTACAATCACATGAAAAATGATATATTCGGAAAGATCATGAAAAATGGAGCAGTTTTTGTTTTTACGGCATGCTCTGAATCGTTATAGTTTTCGAGATAATTGCGTTTGAAATTTTGAATTAGTTACAAGCTCTTCGTTGTAATACATAAACTTTTTTGCGAAAAAATCGATTTTTGTTTCAATTTTTAAATTTTTATAAAATGAGCATTGTAGCAATTTTTATAGCTAAATGAGACGTACAAAATGACACCAAAATTATCCAATTTGAACATTGTTTTGGGTTATTGAAACGAAAATTCTAATTTATGTTTTCATTTCAATGACCCAAAACAATGTTCAAATTGGATAATTTTGGTGTCATTTTGTTTGTCTCATTTAGCTATAAAAAATTGCTACAATNACCCAAAACAATGTTCAAATTGGATAATTTTGGTGTCATTTTGTTTGTCTCATTTAGCTATAAAAAATTGCTACAATGTTCATTTTAAGAAAATTTAAAAAATCGATGCAAAAATTGATTTTTCCGCAAAAAAATTCAAAAAAGTTTGTGTATTACAACGAAGAGCTTGTAACAAATTCAAAATTTCAAACGTAATTATCTCGAAAAATACAACGATTCAGAACATGCCGTAAAAACAAAAAATGCTTCATTTTTCATGATCTTTCCGAATACCACAAAACTTCTAATAGAACCCCATTGGGCCCTATTAGAAGGTGTTAATGATTGCTCTTTTAAAAATCAAGTTTAAATTGGACTTCTTCGAGCGACTACTTTTTGGATAGATACTGTAGAAAGGAACGTTCTATAAAAAATTATTGAAAAATATTTTATTTTCGCTGAGTTATGCCCTTTAAATTTGAAAAAGTTGAAAAAATGGCTTTTTTTCAAAAAATCATATCTCCGCGAATTTGGAGTCATTGTCAATAATTTCTTTTACATAATGTTCCTCATACGCTTAGCTATCCAAAAAGTGGTCGCTCGAAGGAAATCGACTTAATTTTGATTTTTGGTGGATTTTTGAACGTAACGTATAAAATTTTTTAAATTTTAAAAAAATTCAAAAGGCCATATCTTGACGAAAATAAAATATTTTTCAATAATTCTTTATATAGCATATTCCCTATCATCAGGGCTACCCAAAAAGTGCTCGCTCGAAGCAATCCGATTTAAACTCGATTTTTAAGAGAACTTTTACGTTTACATGGGGCTCTATTAGAAGTTTTACGATATATCATTTTTTCATATGATTGTAACTTACTGGACTGGTCCTTTAAGGGCACTATTATGATTTGTACGCCTCCCCAAAGACATGGATAGAGGGAGCACCAGTAATTAGCAAAAGTGGAATAAAAAGAGTTGGCCTCTCATAAAAACTTGACCGCGACTTTCTACGTAGCTTGGTGTACGGGTACTAGCTCGAAGATGAACGTCCCTAGTACCGGGAACCGGTGCTTCCTTATCCCTGAAAAATGGTCAATTGACGCTTTTTCCGATTTTCGAAAAAATTGTTCTTCAAAAATGACTTTTATCAGAAAAGTGCCCCCTCCATTCCTGGCGGCCAACTACATGCTGGCCAAAAAAAACTGGATTTTTGCGATTTTTCGAGCAATTTTTTGCAAAAAAAATTTTTTAGGAACGATTGCAAAAATGACTTTTCTAGAGGTAATTTTATGCGAAAAATCGATTGCGCGCATTCCCGAAGCATGAAAACGCTTCCTTGACCTTGTTTCAGGGAATTTTTCGATTTTGCTTCAATACACCCACCACCTTCCCTAAATCAGGGTCAAGGAAGATTTTCACGCTTCGGGAATGCGCGCAATCGATTTTTTGCATAAAATTATCTCTAGAAAAGTCATTTTTGTAAAAATTCAAAAAAACATTTTTTTGCAAAAAATTGTTCGAAAAATCGCAAAAATCCAGTTTTTCTGCCACCCTGTAATTTAATTTATTTACGATAAATGCGTTATAACCAAGATAAAGTCATAAAACATTACAGCAAATAAAACATCACACAACATAAGCCGTAAACACAATCACAAAACATACCATATAGAATAAAACATAACTATGTGTTCTCCCTCTTCCCATCCCCCTCTCCAATTCTGCGTACGGCACTGGAATAAAATATAGCCTAAAGTGTTTAGTATCAATTCACTTGTTGCTTCAATGCTCTTATTGAGAATCCTAATTGGATTAATGATATAATGGAATTTTGGTATTATGCAGCAGATTTGAATTTTCTGTTACCTCCTTGGTTGCTTTTAATTACTAGTACAACTGTTAGAAAGGAATTGAAGAAGACTTTTTCGTATCGCTTTAAGACTAATAATTCAAATTCTACAAGTCTTTTTATTGTTACTCGTAAAAATTTGAATAATAAATAAAATTTTATTCTATCCTACTCCTACAGAGTTAGTAAAAAAAGTGCATTGATTGTTGGGCCCGAAAAATTTTTTATGATCGGAAATTTTTTTTACTAAAAATGACCCACATAGGGGTACTTTTATGCGAGGAATCGATTGCGTGCATTTCCAAATCATGAAAACACTCTCGACAATGGCGCACTCTTATTTGATGACGCCGCCGCCTCATATCAGAATACGCTATAGTACAAGATCACGGAAGGCACAGCGCACGCTTCCATACGAATTATGAATGCATGGGCGTACACGCTGACGAGCATCGATTGCACAAGTGGGAGCAGCGATGACTATTTGTTGCTAGCCGGCATTCAAGCATACCAATTTGCTAATGTGGGAGAGATCATGAAAAACTATTCGGGAGGGAATGCAACCAATTCAAATCGATGATGTTCAATGCATAGTTTACCAATAGGGGGGATACATCGGTCCCTCAGGATGGATGGATGAATAGCCTTTCAGGGGGGGATACATAATAAAAAATTAATGCATTCAACAAAAAAATATATGTTGTTAACTTATATCTGTAGATAGGCGATTCTAACCCAAAATTTAGAATCAGAAATTTAGAATCCCGAAATTTAGAAACCCGAAATTTAGAAAATCCGAAATTTTTCAAAAACGACCAAAAATATTTTTTTCACGTAGGTTGCCTCCCTGTTTGGAATCAATTTCTTTTTGAAAAAATTTCCCTTTTAAAAATTGACTCCGAGTAAATCTTCACAGATTTAAATATATATCATAACTTTTTTAGATGGCTGCATCATCATGCGTCTGTATGGTTAAGTGGGGGTGGGTCCCACATCCATGTATTCATGCAGCAGGGCCCGGGTTCGATCCCCAGTCCCCGGACGCTTAGAGGTTATCACCGTGTGACATAGGGCATGAAAAATGGACCATTTAGTTCTAAAGCAGGGAATCGGATAATTTCTGCACATCTTGTAATAACTCTATTTATTCTGGTGAATCTTAAAAAAAAGTTTTTAAGTAAGTTGTTGACAAATATAACATTGGAAAGTATAACACGCGACATTATACCAAGTTCCGGATTGCTTATCAACAGCTGCACAATTTTTTGTATTATCATTAAGAGGAGCTCCTAAATTTTACTTTATATTGTCAAATAATTTTCCTAATGCTACCAGAATTCCAATTTCTATAAGTGCTCGGATCACCATTGGACCAGCTCCAGGAGCTTCCGTTTCTATACAGACCTATATAATATTGAGTGCACATACTGTTGTCTCCTTGTAGGGTTTCTAAAAAATAAATAGTGTTTTTAAGACAATGAACTTTTTTCACTCACGAGTAATTTCAGAATTTTCGAATGCATTGCCTATACTCACAAGACTTGCATTCTTTCCAAAAACACTACAATCAAAGTTGGCTTCGGAACGGGTTTCGTTTCTAGGTACGGAAATAAGGCATTTATTTAGCGTCGTTGTTTCTTTATGCCAAGAATTTATGCATTGAGTTACTAAAAAAGGTCTCATAATACTTTTCAGAAGTTGTCAATCCCCTCATGGTGATGTGTAACATAAAGCATCATATTAAGGACCATAACATAAAAGTACCCGGTCGGATAGATGGATGGATGAATGATTCATTCAGGGGGTAAAGGGAGGGTAAAAAGTAAAAAAAGATTT
>OZJO01001307.1:0-31637 GCA_900406225.1 Acrobeloides nanus
TTGACTTAATCTAACCAAAAAAATGTGTTTCGTATATGTTTCGCTAGATATTTTTCGATAAAAATCTATTTCAACGTATTAAAGTAGTCTAAAAATAGGCAAAATAATTATGGCGGGGGTAGGATTCGAACCCTCGACTTCCAGTTACAAATCCTGCGGCTCTCCCAATTGCGCCATTTGGACATAAAGGAGTCCGGACTTTTTGCAAACTTTCGCGCGCCGTGGCCTAAGCCTAAGGCCTAATCATAGGCCTAAGCTTAAAGCCTAATCCTAAGGCCTAATCTTAAGCCTAATCATAAACAAAAGTCTAAGCCTTTTTTCAGCCTAGGAGGATAGTGCATAAGTACCGAAAAAAGTTACTAAAATAATTGAAAAAGTTACTAAGATAATTCAAAAAGTTAATAAAATAAAAGTTACTAGAATAAATAAAAAAGTTACTAAAATAAATAAAAAAGTTACTAAAATAATAATATTTCCATTTTTTCTTGTGAAAATCACGTGTTTTTCAAACTTAAAAAAGTCATAAAAAATGATAGGATTAGTTTCCGATCAAACCCATATGTAGTTTTATTCCCTGATATTTGAACTACAAAATAAACGTAAAACTATCAAACAAATTTTATCCTGTAATAACTTGATGCGTTTGGAAGCAGGGTATATACGCGAGAAAATGAGTACTTTTTTCAGTAAAAATTCCATATCTTTCTCAAAATAAGGCTTTATCACAAGAAAATATGTAGTTTTGTAGAGTGAAGCCTTCTCTTTCGAATGCAAAAAGAATTATTTGAATCCGGCTTAAAATAAAAGACTTGATGGTTTTGGGAGAATGTATGAAAATGAGCAAAATTCATGAAAAAATACTTTTATAAACAAGTTTATTTGGAGCCGAAATGTTGCACTTTTTACATTCGGGGGTTTTCGGCTATGGGAAACACGAATTAGATGAAATTTTCGAGTTTTGACCTAAGGGGGTACCTCTACTGGGGGTACCCCCTTAAGTCAACCTCTACCCCTCCCCCCCCCCAGTAGATGTACCCCCTGTAGTCAAAACTTAAAAATTCCATCGGATTTGTGTTCCCATATCAGAGAAAATACTCAAGTATTAAAAATGAATGGAAAACAAAATTTGACACTTTTTTACCGCTTGAGACGGATGTGTCCCTGAAATCCAAAAAATGAAAAAATTTTCTTAATTCTCATCTTTATGGAGGGGACAGTGCACTAAAAAGAAAGTTGCATGCAAGCTTCAAAATTAAAAAACTCGCCAATCGACTCAGCTCGCCGAGCGCTTCAAAACGAGTACCATATCATGCGGCTTTGGAGGTTTGACCCATGGCCGATTGGCTAATGTCCTCGGCCTTTACTCATAGGGCGCAGGTTCGATCCCGCACCCAAAAGTCACATAAAAGTGCCCACAATTTGAATCGCTATAGTTTTCGAGATAATTATATTTGAAAATTTCGATTTTTAATGCGAAAAAATTCAAAAAAGTTTGTATATCACAACGAAAACATGTACATTACAAGGCAAAAAAGAGAAAAAATCAATTTTTATAGCTACCAAGAAAGTTTAAATAAAAAAATAAAAGATGGCATATTTTCCAGCTCGCTTAGACGAATAAAACGACAACAAGATTATTAGATTTAAAAATTATTTTAGGTTATTGAAACGAAAATTCTGATTCAGGGTTTTCGTTTCAATAACCCAAAACAATTTTCAAATTGAATAATTTTGATAGCATTTTTTTCGTCTTATCGAGCTGAAAAATATGCCATCTTTTATTTTTAGTTCAACTTTCTTGGTAGCCGTAAAAATTGATTTGATCTCTTTTTCCATGTTTTCGCTGTGATATACAAACTTTTTTGAATCTTTTCGCATTAAAAAGCGAAATTTTCAAATACAATTATCCCGAAAACTATAGCGATTCAGCACATACTGTAAAAATAAAAAATGCTCAATTTTTCAAATATATACAAATTATTGGTACTTTTATCTGGACTGGTCCTTTAAAAGATTATATAAATTTCATAAATAATTACCCTTGATATCTGTCTTTTTTTGAGCGAATAAATTTTTTGGGCATCGAGATCGGTATCAAAATTTTTTATACACATGTGGAGATGGAACCCTGTTCAAGGCCAAATATTGGCAGGTATCCAAAATTATTAATGAGCTCGACATTTTTGTCATGTGCTGAGCTGTCTGGGAAATTTTGTTTTGGTTTATAATTTAGCGGGAATGTAAGGGCACACCCAAGTTTAAAAAAAACGTGTTTAACTTGAATGAATTTCTGCAGGCCGCGGCCTTTTTGCAAAAATTGGAGAAGATTCGAAAATTTAAAAACGAGTCACGCCATTCGACTCAGCTCAACGAGACGAGTTAAAACGAGATATATATCGATCACAAAAGAAGAAAACTCACATGACCGAAAGGTTAGTATAAAAGGATTGCACTTTTAGATCGCGAGTTCGAATCCCGGCCCAAAATTAAAGTTTTCCGATTTTTATAAAATTTTTTGCATATGCCTATTTTTGATCATAGATCATTTTCTTGTTATTATTTTTCATATATAGACCGTTAAACATGTATGGTCGCTGGTTCAATCCCCACCATAATGTCAAGCCGTCTATACATGTCAACACAGCCTATATATATGAAAAAATAATAACAAGAAAATGATCTACGACCAAAAATAGGAATATGTAAAAAATCACATAAAATCGGCAAACTTTAATTTCAAATCGGGATTTGAACCCGCGACCTATAAGTGCAATCCTTGCACACTAACCACTCGGCCATGTGAGTTTTCTTCTTTTGTGATTGATATATGCCTCGTTTTACTCGTCTCGTTGAGCTGAATCGATTGGTGTGACTCGTTTTTAATTTTTTTTAAGTTTCCAATTTTTTGCAAAAAAATCGCAGTGAGGCACATAGCTAGAATCCAAGGATGCGGGGGGGGGGGGCAATTCCTCTTTGTTCTACTTATGTTGGTTTGAAGAATTTCCAAAATTTTAGGCAAAAACAGTAGGAAAAAATTTTCAATTTTTCGATGACAGGGGGCAATTTTCCGGATCGTCTCTTCGCTATGTGTCTGAACTTTTGTTTATTTTTTTGCTGGATACTATTTTGCTAGAGGGCCAGTAGGAAAAATTCGGATTTTGGCCTAATTTGGAGAGGAAGATTCCCTCCCTAGGCCAGATGCATAGGCATTGGGGCAGGGCCAGGTGCTCCTTAGTGGTTGAAATTTTTATTTTTCGACAAGGCCTCGACCCGGCCGCCCCAGGTCGAAGCCTTGCCATTGCACGTCGCCTTGCTTGTCCAACTTTTTTCTGTTCCCCCTTTAAAACTATTATAAAGATTTTTGCATCCATACTTATAGGATAATATTGTTTAAATGTTGCAAATCAATTACGCTTTTCTTTTTTTGATCGTTCTTTGCCGTCGAATCAAACATTATTCATATCCCAGGTAATTCTCGTCTGTGCCCTTGTCTATTTCACATTTAAGACCTGTGTCTTTGACGTGTTTTCTTTAAAGTTCCATGTTTAAAACAATAGTCTAGTATAAAACAATAGTCATGTATTCATCCACACATTTCAAACGTCAACCCTCAAGTTCATTTGGATTGTATTAATCCGGGTTCTTGTAGCCTCGTGCTCTCTTAAGCCATTTTTTACGTTATCTTAAGTCATTTATTTACATCCGCTAGCATTTTGAAGATTAACAGTTTTTTTGGTGTTTACCATCTCTTCTTTCGAATCCTCTTTTTATAAGGATATCGACTTTAGAACTTTGGAGAAAGGAGGCTGAGGACAAACATATATAATTTTTGCCGTCTGCGTTCATTACGTGAGGTCTAGCTGAGAAGTTATAATGTTTAAAAGATGTGTAGGTGAGTATGCAAGAATTGATTTTGAAAATAAATGAAAGTTTGCTAAGGTATCAATAATGACGCTTATATGGGTTTTTATATTTTCTGAAGCAGTTTAAAAGAGTGGTTAAAACACCTTTTTTAAGAAAACAGGGCTTTAAGCCACAAAACATGTCACAAAATTTTTAAAGGGTTATTACTTTTTTGTGCGATTTTCTCGTTTTTCTATCGATTTTCATCAAAAGTAACCTTTAAGAAAATAATAGAAGAAATCAAGCTCTACAACTTTGGTAAAAGAGATTTTGAACGAATCTTTCTTGAAATCGATACAATTCATTATCAAAATAAATATCCCTACAAAATTTTTGTGACACCCAAAGCTCGGTTGTCTCGAAAAGTTTGTTTTAATGATAAATAACAAATGCAAATGAAAAAAGTATATAGCTTGTTTCAAAGGGAAGCAAAATTCGGGCCTTTGTGGCGCAGTGGATTGACAAGACGCCAGTCCGTTCTGGCAAGTTAAGCAACGTTGAAAAAGACTTAACCTTAACCCCGTTATGGTCAAAATTTTGAGAAGTTCAAGAAAGTTCAAGAACTTCCAAGTTAAACGAAATAACTAAAAATTTAAAGGGGGTGACAATTATGGCCAAAAATTTTTTCTAAAAAGATCAGCCCAAAATACTGAAAATTAATATTTTTGATGTTTCTACTCCAGTACAACATTTTCAGTATTTTTGGGCTAAAAGCCGAAAATAAAAGCTTTTTCAATTAAATTTTTTCTGAAAAATTTCCGTGACTACGACATTCGAGTAAGCCATCGGGCGACGGAAACGGATTTACGCTCAATTTATGAAGAACTTTTGAATGTGGGCAATTAAAAAACAAACTGTATTTATGATTTTACCAATTTTGAGTAAATTAATTTTTGAGATCTTTCTGCAAATCAAATTTGAATCTTAACGTCATTCCTCCTCCTACGAGAGCTGATTAAAAATTAAAGAAACCACTCGCTTTTTTAATTCTCGAGCTTTGAAAACAAGGAAATTTAGATTTTTTAAACTGATTATGCTGCTATTTTTGGTAAATTTGTTGTGTCTGCTAAAAACTATTTAAACGTAAATGTCAGACAACGGAATTTCAAGGAATTGAGTTTTTTAATTTAAAGAACTTTGATTTTTTGTAGCTTTTTTTAAATTATCGTCATTCAAGCTCTGAAAAATAGATTCGCAAGTCAATACTCTAGAATTTTTTACACTTCATTTTCTTCTCCTCAAAACTTTTTTCTGGTATTCCATTGACATACATGGAATGTGTTCTCCATAGCTAAAAACCTCCGGCTACGCAAAATTAGCCGCTAAAATGTAGTTATTTGAATAAACTGGAAACATGGCGCCTACGGCGCTCCGGCTCGACCTCTCTTCTGAATTGTGCCCCGAGAGTCCCAAGCGGTGTTCCACGGGGCACTCCGAGCGACGAGGGTACCCCAGGATACCTTTATAACGTAAAAATAAAATTTTTTTCTGTTGGTGTACCTCCATCGAGTTTGGCTTCAAAAATCTTTGAATTTTTTCCTCTCAAAATTGGCATACCGATAGAAGGGATCGGATCTCACAGTCAAAAGTTATTATGAACAAACAGCCTTTAAAAAAATTTTTTGAGGCAAAAACTTTTGACGGAACTGCGAATCGAACCTGGCTACTATTAGTGTAGATGGCGAACGCGTTCACCACTATACTATATAAATGAATGTCGACAAATTTGATTTTTATTATAAAGTAAAAATTAAAAAATCGATTTTCAATTTTTCCAATGGAGTATCCCTCTAGATTTTGGCATCAAAGATCTTAGAATTTTGCCCTGATTACAATGACATATCGCTACAGCAGTTTGGATCGCACCTTCAAAAGCTAGTCCGCGCATTACGCGCTTTATATAAGAATATTTTATGATGTCGGGATTTTCGCTTCAATACATTTTTCCTGATTCAATATGCAGAGCACAGAAGATTTTCGAGTATAGACCCCTACTCTAATCTAGACCCGCATGCTATATCCATTGAAATAAATTTCTACGTCTAATAAAAGCTAACACCTTTTTTCTTTTTACCATATTTTTAAAGGAGTAAATTACTTTTTTTTCGTATAAAAAAACTCCATTTTGGTTCATTTTACTCTATTATACTCATTCTATACTTTTTACCATGTGTTAAGTTGACTAATTAGCCCTTTGAATATCACGAGAGTTTTCTTCCAAATTTTTCTATTTTACACAGTTCAGCATCTTAAACAATTTATTCATATGTCACTGGAAGACTAATTAAAGGTATTCATTCAAAATTAGATTTTTTATGCACATGGTAAAAAAATTCATTTATTTCATCTTTTACCTTTTCAAATTATAAAGTTCCCTTAATTGAAGATAATGAGTCCTTTCCTTCCAGACAGGAAATGATAAAGTTTAGTACCATAAACTGAACACAATTTTATGTTTCCGCGTATGAAATGTATAACAGTTTATGTAGGAGAACAACCCACACACGATGACTAGTTAGTAATTATTGATGAGTATACATGAAATTTATATACAGGGCACTCCATGTATTAGCCTATTTTCGCTTCAATTCACACGTCTCTTCCCTGAATCAGGATCAGGAAAGCGGTTTCAAGGTCTGGCAATGCGCAATCGATTTCTCGCATAAAAAACCCTCTATAGGGTTATTTTAGTGAAAATTAAAAAACTTGAAAATTTTTGAAAAAATCTCACAAAAATCCCAAAAGTGCCCTTTTTGGGGCACCATGTATTAGGTGGTTTGGGTAGTATCTTTCCTGTTTTATTCAACTAAATCTCGATCCACGTGACTCCAAAGGCCGAAGTAAAAAACGTTAAAATTTTTATAGAAACACACCTCCTAAGGGTAAAAATTGACACGAAACACGCTGATGCTATTATTTTCACTCCAAAATCATCGAAAACAGATGAATTTTCACATTCCATTTCTCAACTATTATTCACTTTCACTTTTTTCATTTTTTAAGCACGTTAGCGATAGGCAAATGCGCGGTAGGATCGCCGAATTCCTCTGGAGCGATCTAGAGTGGGGCCACCAACGTGAAAAAATTTTCGAAAAATTTTTTCCTGAAAATGACACCTCTAGGAGTAAAAAAATACGGTAAATTCGGATTTGACATTTACGAAGCAAAAAAATGCTTCCTTGATTCAGGGAACGCCTGTGTATTGAAGCAAAAAGTCGCCAAAATGCGAATGAGATTTTTCGACTTTTCGTTTCAATACACAGGCCTTTCCTGAATCAAGGAAGTTTTTTTCGCTCCGAAAATGTCAAATTCGGATTCCCCGCATGTTTTTACCTCTAGAGGGATTATTTCCAGAAAAAAAATTTTCGAAAAATTTTTCAGTTGGGTGGCATCCCCTATTGTGTAGTAGCTCCAAAAATTGAAACAGTTTTTTGTCTTCGATTTCGATGATTTTGGTGTCAATCGTCTTCTCTTATCGTCCCCTACAACTTTTGTTTTAGCACTCCGAGTTGAAATCTAATGTTCCTGAGATCGTCTGACAAACAGATATTTACACGTTTAATGTAGTAGGATATGACGGCTATATCGGAGTGCGGTTATTCCTGTTTTTAAAGATTTCTAAAGATTTTGTATGATTAATCTGAAGTTTTGTAGCCTGCAGTCAAAGTTCCATATCAGAAAAGTGTTTTGTAACAATTTTCTTTTGTTTTGCAAGCTTCCACGACAAAATCAAGGCTTACGTTGTTCTTCCTGTTTTTAAAGATTTTTTACAGGGATGATTATAAGCTCCATTCGACATAATTAGAAAAGCTTGATAAAAAAGAAAAAAAGAAAAGTGATTTTATAAGCCAAAGACAATAGGCAGCGGAAATGAGCTATGGACTATTTTCAATAGAACATCAAATTTTCAAAAGAACAACAAAAAGAAGCCAAAATGCTAGTATGTTATTTATTTGGAAATGGAAATTCTTTAACGCTACTGTCATGCGTACAAAATGTATATTTTTGGCCAGAATTTTATGCTGATTACGAAGCTGCAAAATATTTTGAAAACATTGCTCCGCAAGGTCTAGGGTATAGTAAATCTCTTTTGAAAAATTTCCAAAAATTCGGACAAAATCATAAGGGGACGAAGGCAATTTTTTCGAGTTTTTCACAAAAAAATTAAAAGATCTTTTTTCCTATTTTTTCGAGCCGATAGCGCGAAAAATTTTTTTGTTCAACAACACCCATTTTTAAGCTAAACGCTCCGAAATTTTCGATTTTCGACGAAAATTTTGTTGAAATCCCTGGGTTAATGCAAAAACCAGCGTGGCAGGCGAAAAATGCTTGTTTACAGGGTGGGTCCAAATAACTTGCCCACCTATATCGAACAAATTTCCATGAGCTTTTATCGTTTTGATCAAAGTTATAAGGAGTAATTTTATACGAGGAATCGATTGCGCACATTTTCGAAGCATGAAAAATTTCCCTGAACCTGATTCAGGCAATTTCCGCTTCACTAACTATTTACATTTCTGATTCAGGAGATTTTGGATTCTTGTCTAAAAATTCCTAAACCTTATTCAGTCAAGGGTTGGTGTATTAAAGCGAAAATCGCCTGAATTCAGTATAATTTTTTCCATCGATTCTTCGCATAAATTTACACCGGAAACTGATGTTTAGAAAAGAGTTCATAATACCCTAAATCAGAAAGTTTTCGGTGCAAGTTTTCGTTGTAATACACAGAATTTCGAATCGTCAACTTCACATGCAATTTTCTCGACAACGAAAGCGATTCAGAATTTACTGTAAAAATAAAAAATGCTCCATTTTTCATGAATTTTCCGAATTTCTACAAAAATAGCAACTTTTTTCCGACCGCTTTGCGGTAAAATTTCCTAGTGCCTTACCAAGGGTACCAATTTTTACTGAGTTTGATTGAAAATTTTTCCATTTTTCTCCGCCATGTTTCATTAATTAATAACAGGAAATCATTTTTAAGATTTCCATCTAAAAAATTATTTAATCGCTTTCTTATAAGAAGTTTTTCATAGAAGACTGACAAAACTACAATTATGATGTCAACGTTTAAAAAAAATTTATAGTAATATGGTCAAATAATTGTTAACATAATCTGTTTACGTTTACAAAAATTGTAACATCAAAAAATCATGAAAATATCATGCATAAAAAAATGATATTTTTTGTTAAAGGACTACATCTGGAAAGGTCCGTTCAAGTATTACATAGTTCAATTTTTATGTATTTTAGTCGTCCTCTCTTCATGTAATCCCGTTGTACCCTCCCTGTAAGCTGAACAAGAATCTGGCGCTATTTTTGTCGTAAACTTCGGGTTCAAAAATGGCTTACAATTTTTGAACCTTTTTAGGGGTATACTCCTCGTAGTGGTAACTTTCAGTGGTCAAATTCAAAACTTTCCTTCAGATTCTAGGTCCCCAAGTCGAAAACCTCCAAGTACAAAAAATTACCCGATTTGGAGAACTTTTTGAAAATTCGAGTTTTTCGCTTGGGGAACCATTGAATTTTGGGGAACCATTGAATTATTGAATTTTGATTGCAGTAAAGGGTCGAATTGGCAAATTTTTTAATTTTCTAATGCTTGAACAATCGTTTCAATATAGCTGACCCTGATTCAATTCAATTGCTCGTGTTGATCATGAAAANTGAATTTTGATTGCAGTAAAGGGTCGAATTGGCAAATTTTTTAATTTTCTAATGCTTGAACAATCGTTTCAATATAGCTGACCCTGATTCAATTCAATTGCTCGTGTTGATCATGAAAAAATTTCGACTATAATCTTACTCGGCCATGCTTATCCCTATATCCAGCGTCGTAATTATGGGGGGGACCTGGGGAACTTTCCCCCCCCCCAAACCTGAAAAAATTTTTATTTTTCGGGGAAGAAAAATGAAAAATTTTTGAAAAACTTCCCCCCCCCCAAATTTGGACCAAAATTACGACGCTGCCTACGCCATTCCCTCATTTCTGGGTGGTCTGGCTACGTGTTAGGCTATGCCATTGTTTACAAGATACCCTAAGGAACTCTTATTCATTAAACATCAAGGAAGTAATTTATGGTGTAAAGGAAGTATAAGAAAACAATAACAAGTATACGCTACTTTCAGAAAGGAATTTTTCTATTAACATCTTTTTTATGGCGTCATTACCCTTATTATATTATCAACTTATCTCTAATATCTGCTTAAAAATCATTGACGGGAAATCGAATTTTAAAAACAACTTATGCCGTTCGTCTTAGCTCGGTGAGTGGAATAGAGCGAATACTATACAGTGGGGATTCCCGCCCCGACCCAAAACACCTCTTTTAGGTGGTATCCCTGCGTGGTCGTGGGGGGGGGGGAGTACCCCCATGATATCGATCGACTTCTCTCACTGAGATGAGTCGATTGGAATCGATTTTGATGCGATTTGAATGAAAGGAAAAGTCTTGTGGAATTGGACGGACGAAATAGGCAGATTAAGGGAGTAAGGATAAATAACACATTAGCATTTTGGCTTCTTTTTGTTGTTCTGTTGAAAATAGTTCATATCTCATTTCCGCTATCCATTGTCTTTGATTTATAAAATCACTTTCCTTTTTTCTTTTTTACTAAGCTTTTCTAAAGATGTCGAGTGGAGCTTATAGTCATTCATGTAAAAAATCTTTAAAAACAGGAAGAACAACGGAAGCCTTGGTTTTATTTTGGAAGCTTGCAAACAAAAGAAAATTTTTACAAACACTTTTCTTATCGGGAACTTTGACCGCAGGCTACAAAACTTCAGATTTATCATACAAAATCTTTAGAAATTTTTAAAAACAGGAATAACCGCGCTCCGATATAGCCATCATATCCTACTACATTAATTGGTCCCCCAAGCGAAAAAATCGATTTTTCAAAAAATTCTCCAAATCGGCTAATGTTTGAACAATTTTCTAACGTTTGAACAATCGTTTCAATATCGCTGACCCTGAGTCAATCAAATTGCTCGTGTTACTCATGAAAAAATTCGATTATATCCTTACTCGGCCATGCTTTTACGCCATTCCCCCCATTTCTGGGTAGTCTAGCTACGTCACTGGGCTATGCCATTGTTTACAAGATACTCTAAGGAACTCTGAATCATTATAACACTAGGGAAGGAATTTATGGTGTATAAAGGAAGTATAAAAAAACAATAACAAGTATAAGCTACTTTCAGAAAGGAATTTTTCCATTTGAGTAATTATTATCTTTTTAGGGTTTCATTAGCCTTATTTCTATCAATCTTACCTCTAATATCTACTTAAAAAATAAGCTTTTTGCTTTTTAAAGTAGACGTTCATGGAACGTGTTACTTTAAGAACCAATCGCGTTGAATGGGTATACATAATATCTACTTAAGAAATAAGCTTGTTGCTTTACTAGATAGCCGGAAGATGGAATTTTTTTAAAGTAAACTTCGTGGAATGTGTTACTTTAAGAACTAATCGTGTTGAATGGGTATACAGTAGGGTGCAAAAGTTTTGGATAAAATGTAAAATTTGTTTTTTCTTTTATATCTCTTGTCCCGATAACGTTTTGATGCGGTTTTGTTTAAATTCTATAGACTTACATATGAAGAATCTCGTGAGGCTATTAATTTTATCTGAAGAGCAAGTGTTCATGTCATTACACAACTTCTGTGTGTACTACTAAAAAGTTTATTTTCCCCTCCCGATTTCTGCGCGGAAAACGCCTTTTTCTTTAATTCTTTTGCTGTTTTATGGCATTTTATCTGATAAATACGATCCCGTCGTTATTTTGGGGTGAAGACCTCGGGAACAAGTCAAAATTTGATCAGAACACAGATATAATAGTCCATTTTTTGTTGTCCATTTGTTAGAAAAATGCTCCCAAACATATAAATAAGCATTTGAATGTTCTAAAAACTCTATAAAAAATCAATAACTAGCTGCTGGGTCCTTTTTCGTTCTTTTCCGATTTGCAATCTTTATATGCTAATTTCAAGAAGACTATAAAAGCGCTCGGAAGCACTCGGACGCGCTCAGAAGACTCAGAAACGCTCTAAAGACTCGGAGGCGCTCAGAAACACTCGGAGACGATCCCGAGCACCAACGGCGCTCGGTCTCCAGGTTCTTTTATTAAAATTTGTAAATTTTCATAAATTTTTGAAAAAAATTTTGCTGCAGAGTAGCCACTACACCACACTCTCATAAACAAACATTTCACGAGATGAACTAGCCTATGATTCGATGAGGCCTGGCGCATTAATTTATTAGGCTAGCCTCGTATATCTTTTTGTAGGCGATTAGTCGCCTTATCATTAATCATTACTTTATACTTTTCTCGGTAATTCTGACATTTTAAGAAGAAGGGGGTGTGTGGCACACACTCCTGCACACGTATTAACCCAAGCGATGAGCACGATTGGCTCACTAGAAAAATAGATTATGTCAGAAATTGTTTTCATTTGTATAATTTCTTTTTGTAGGCGATTAATCGCCTTATCATTAATCTTTACCTAATCGTTTCGTAGTATTTCTCAACTTATAAATATTAATCTTATAAGATCAGCCAATGGTGCGTAAAGCCGAGGATAAGCAATTTGTTGACTTACTGCAACGAAAGGTTAGACTTCTAGGAACAAAATTTTATCTTCTATCATATACTCGAAAATCTTCTGCACTTTCCATTGAATCGGGGAAAAATATATTGAAACGAAAAGCCAGGCATCATAAATACTGGATACGGGCCTGATTTTGACTCAAGGATGTATCCCTACGTGGAGGAGGGGATACCAAAAACATGAAAATTTGCATAAAATGGCCATAATTTTAATTTTTTTACACTGAAAGTCATCCACGAGGTTCATTTCAACGCGAATTGTTATGGAGAACAACTTTATAGATCATCAATTTGACGCGAAAAATCTTTTAAAGGACCAGCCTATTTTCGGGGAATTGATTCCATGTGAAAGAGCAGAACATTTGGACCATTTTTGGTTAGAAAACCATTACTTGAAAATCTAATGGTAAAAAGTTATGAGCAAAACAAAATTTCGAAAAAATTTTCAAACGAGTTTAAGAATGCCGGACAGTTGATCGACCGGACACTTGGCCGACCGGATAGTTGGTCGACTTGGGCTAAAACCTAATGCCTAAGCATAGGCCTAAGCTTAAAGCCTAAGGCCTAAACCTAAGGCCTAAGCCTAAGGCCTAAGGCCTAAGGCCTAAGGCCTAAGGCCTAAGCCTAAGGCCTAAGCCTAAGGCCTAAGGCCTAAGCCTAAGGCCTAAGCCTAAGGCCTAAGCCTAAGGCCTAAGCCTAAGGCCTAAGCCTAAGGCCTAAGCCTAAGACCTAAGCCTAAGACCTAAGCCTAATGCTTAAGCCTAAGGCCCCCTGTCCGGTCGACCCCCCTGTTCGTGACTTTTGATCCCAATTTCGAGTGCTCGGGATCGCTCGGAAGCAAGGCCGAGCACTGAAGGCGCTCGGTATCCAGGTTTATTGCGTAAAATTGCTATAATTTTTATTTTTTTCACACCTGAAAGTCACCCATGAAGGGTTATTATTTCAACGCAAAAAAAGTTTTTCTAGTTCCGCGGGAAGTTCGAATGCCATTTTTTTATCTTTTGTGAAAATGCACATCTTATTTGGACACTTCACTGTCCCAAACTTCTGTATGCCACTAAATTTTTTTGTTCACTTGTTCTTATAAAATTCTCGAAATTTTTCCTTGGATTTTTTAGATCAAGCTGTCAAAACGATTCAAATTAATTAGATTGACCTTTAAAACATCGATAATCACCCAGACATGCTAAAGAATGTATCGAATTAGAATTTGCGCGTTGTGTGTTCCTTTTCCCTTTCGCTTTTCGGAGACATTTTGAAATTTTTCTTGATCCTATTAGACTAATCACACGTCTTATTATTCTTGTTCCCGATTGAACGAGATATTCACACGTCATCTATAATCTTTATCTGTGCATTTCTTTACATCATTAGCATATTTACTTTGTGCAATCGGTGCGCAATGTCCGAAGTGAAGGTAGACCAGGCCGGATTTCGAAACTCCATGAAGAATGAATGAAAAAGAATACCAAATACCACTCCACAAACCCAGACAGTTGTCAGACCGCGCAAATTTATGCAATTTATTTATGATGTCATTTACTTGTTGAAGTGTTATTTAAGAAAGGAAAATTTCGGAGGGATGATTAATTCATTAGTTAATAAGCATTTTGATGAAGTGGGGGCGATGGAGACTATTTTTAGCAATAGAGAAGATATAGGTTAATCTGGATAAATTTTAATTTTTTCATGCTTAGAAAATGTGTGCAATCGATTCTCAGCATAAAATTACCCCTAGATGGATGCTTTCAGGGCGAAACTAGAGATTTTTTCGAATTTTCTCGTCAATATGTCGAATCCATTCCTTGAATCAGGATCAAGGAAGTATTTTCATGCTTCGGGAATGCGCGCAATCGATTCCTCGCTTAAAATTACCCCTGGGTCATTTTTAGTAAAAAATTTTGCGGTCCCAAAAATTTTTTCGAGCTTCAAAAAACACAAAAATTCACTTTTTAAACCTTTTATAGGGAACAAATTTTTTTTAATGCTTATGTTCTTTAGATAATTATTAATTCTACTTTTATTCCAATTTGTATCCTTGTTTTGTCTTTTTAGCCTCGCAAAGGTTGCGTGTCTTACCGTTATCGTTTAATTAAGATTGTGGGTGAAAATTTTAAAATTCTCATGTGCATTGTGAAACAATGTACCAGACTAATTTTTTTTGTATTAAGTGTGAGTTTGCATGAAATTCGCATTTTTTTAAACAAGCGACCTTTGGTTGAAGCTATTTGGAGTAATAATTTCTTTGAAAAATTGTGGGTTTTTTATTTTTTTTAATACTAAAATGTACGGAGATGAAAATGTTGATTCGATGAAGTTTGATAAAAAATTTTTACCGTTTTTCAAGACTAAAGAAACTTTGCATAATAATCAAAATAGTAGACTCTGTTTCATAGCGAGGTTCAAAAAGCTTGACGCGCATGGCCAAATGGCTAGGACGTTGGTCATTCATGTTATTGGTGCATCATGAAAAAATTTGTCCATCATTAGTTTTTGGGGAAAAAGTTTTCTGCCTGTACAGGCACGTAGCGAGAATCCAGTTTGGAGGGGGGGGAGGAGGAGTCTATACCCCTTGGTCCCTCTTGTTTTAGGGTTTTTACTCCTTTTTTCGATTTTTCCAATTCTTCCAAAAGTTTTTATGGAAAATAATAGTGCCATCGTGTTCCCCGCATAAAAACGTGAATATGCAAAAATTTACATGAATTTTGACAACAAAATAAAAAAAGACTTTTTGGCGCGGGATTGAACCCGCGCCATATGAGTTAATACCGAACATTTTAGCCACTCGGCTATGGATCAAACCTCATAATATGGAAAAAAGAGAGAGATCACAAATCAATTTTTTTCACCTAACATGTTTTAAATAACCTAGTAGGACTTTTTTCCTCATCTAACACATCTAATTGGATTAATATATTCTTTAATTATCTAGGAATTCCCTTATGCCCAAATTTCCGGTGCAAAACTTTAAAGTTTAGTCCCTTCACAGTTTAGTTAAAGTTTAGTCTCAACAAATCTTCACTTTACAGGGTGTATAAAAAACCGTAATTTTGGCGATTTTTTCATGTTTTTTCGACCCGAAAATTTTTTTCAAAAATGACCCTATTAGGACTAATTTTATGCGGGGAATCGATTGTGGCATTCTCGAAGCTTGAAAATGCTTCCCTGACCCTGAATCAGAAAATCGAAGTATGTGCATTGAAGCGAAAATCGAACATTTATAGATTTTCTGCCAGAAAATGACTTTTTGGGGGTAAATTTATGCGGGGAATCGATTGCACGCATTTCCGAAGCTCGGAAACTCTTCCCTGATCCTGAATCAAAGAAAAATAGATGTATTATAGCAAAAATTGGTCATCGCTTCAATACATACACCCCGATTCACGAATCAGGATCAGGAAAGCGTTTTCAAGGTTCGGAAATGCGCGCAATCGACTCCCCGCATAAGATTAGCCCTAATAGGGTCTTTTTTTTAAATTTTCGAATAAAAAACATGAAAAAACGCACAAATTACGACTTTTCTTATACACCCTGTACTTTATACGGCTACTGTACTTCCTGATAAACAAGCCAACCTCATTGACACAGAGGGCGTGCCTCTTTGCCTCCATGCCTCTTTCTTGACTCAGGCTCTATACATGTGCGCTGCCCATATGACTTTAACATTTTAAGCCTTTCGTAGAGTGAGAAATCACTAAGCACCTCGTGAAGGTTAGTTAGGACTTGAAAATTTTTTTGCAGACGCTTTGAGGCGGAGCTTGAAAGTCCGTCTAATAAGTGACTACAATTTTACGGCTTTAAAAAAGTCCGTCCCAGAATCCAAAATAATCTGACAGACAAGAGAGGAAGGAGGTGTCTTCGACTTTTGGAATTCTTATTCGGTAAAGTTGGCATTGAGGAGGATGGTTGGTGGTGATTGTGCCTCTTACTGTGGAGTAGAAGGTGTATGGGGTGATTGCGCCAAATCTTTAGATAATGGCTCATCTGAGGGTTTTATTTCTTTTCACTTCCGAAAGTTTTTTCTTGCGCGCATGTTTCCTGATTCAGGGAAGGGATGGATGTATTGAAACGACAATCGCACTACCCCCCACACCCACTGAAAAAATTTTCAATTTTTTAGGAACAGGGTTTCATTTTACGATTCAAAAAGCTGTGCGCGCATGGCCGATTGGCTAACTTGTTCAGCCTTTACTCATAGGGTGTGGTTCGATCCCGTCATTTTTTAAAATTTTGTTGTCAAAATTCATGAAAATTTTTGCATATCCATATTTTTATGTGGGGATACAAGATGGCGCTGTTATTTTTCCATGAAAACTTTTGGAAAATCAAAAAATCTCAAAAAAATCTAAAACTTTTTTTCAATTTTTCCAAAAGTTTTCATAGAAAAATAATAGTGCCATCATGTTCCCCCCATAAAATGTGGATATGCAAAATTTTTCATGAAATTTGAACAACTTTAATTTCGTTCCGGGATTTGAACCCTCGATCTATATAGGCTGCAAATTTGTCACACTAACCACTCGGCCATGAGATTCTGCCGCCTCTGATACAATATGGTACTAGTTTTACTAGTCTCGATGAGCTGAATCGAATTGCGTTAACCGTTGTTAAAATTCGTCCAAAATTTTTAATATATTTTGGTGCATGAGTACTTATTCTCTTTTGTATAGGGGCCATCCAGATATTATGTTACATTGGGGGGGGGGGATGGGTCAGCCCTCTCCACAACAAATTGATAACGCTAATGCATTTTTGAAAACTTTGGGTGAGGGTCTAAAAATTCGAAAAAATTGATAACTTAATATTTGGACAGCCCCATATGAAATATCTTCTATTCATATCAGACGCTCGTCTCTATCAATACATCTTGGCATCATACATGCACTTTTGCTCTTCCTTTTGTGCAGCATATCTTTTTTTTATGCGGGTGTAATTAATTGTTCGGAAATGCCACTGTAGGTTATTCTAATTAGCTTTTATTTTTAGACTCAAAGCTCAAAATTACTGTCTAGTTTTTGACCTGGACTTTTTGTTATTCAATTCTAACAGACAATATGAAATTGCTCGCTATATTATTCTTTGTTTTATTGGTACTATTCCCTTCCAATGCATGGTCGGCCAATTCCAAAGAGTGTACAATAGAAGTACAAAAAGTGAGTATTTAATATTAATCATTACAGCGAAAAGTTGAGAGAATTTTTAAAAATTAACATACCATCGTGTTCCCCATATCCAAAACCCTTCGAGTACAAAAATTTAGCGAACAAAACGCTAAATTCATAGAGATATAACAACACGATTAAATTTTTTAAACTTTTGTAATGTTTGCTAAATCGTTTCGATAAATATTCTCATTGATAATCAAAAAAAGATTTCATACTTTGCCTGATTTTCAAGAAAATATATTTATAGAAACGATCGATTCAACATGATAAAATTACAAACTTTATATAACAAACTATGAATGCACAAGTACAAAGTGGCGCCAAAAAGTGCACTTTTGTGATTTTTTGGGATCTGGAAATTAATTTTTCATAAAATGACTCGTATGGGGGGGGGTAATGTGGGGATTCCCGAACCCTGAAAATTCTTCCCTGATTCAAGGAAAGGAGACGAATTTGTCACTATGAACTAGTGATGCTTCAAAATCCGGATTTCGAATTTCGGCCAGAAAATTTCTATTTCGAGTCCCAAATTTTGATGTCGAACTTTCCTTAGAACTAATAAGAATTCGAACGATTTCGATGCATTACTACTATGAGCAATATATGTTCATGCTCAAAATTCGCATATTTCTGGCTGGTGGGCATGACTTTTTGTACTTTTTGTACATCCTTACAAAAACATTTTTTATCTGTCTGACTACTTACACAAAGAAGTATAATTTTTCTAACTTTCCACTTTTAACTTTTGTCGCGCTTCAAATTCAAACGTCAAAAATTTTTCCAGAAAAAATATTTTTGCAATGTATTCCATTATTGTCTTACTGTTATTAAGATACTTAAGGAAGCTACAAAAACTCTTGTTGACATTTTTCTAAGCTATTATATTTCGAGACAGCTGAAGCCCTGAGCTGTTGGAGTTGTATTTTCGAAGAAGAATTAAGAGCTCACATAGATTTTGTCTAATAATACAAAAAGTCTTTGAAGATTTCTTTTTTTGGACTGCTAATGCGCTGCTAATCCTTGCTTTGTTCAATGTTTAAACTTAGAATGTCTGAGAAAGATAACTTTGAACTCTGACTTTTGGCATATAAAAAAGCTTTTTTTCGAAATTTCGTGATTTGTCGTTTTGGTAAATGTCAGATTTCGTTTCGATGGATAGTTTTTTATTCGTTCAGGCATTGGTGCATCTAAGGAGACATGTCCATTTTTCAAAAATCAACAATAAATACTGCCGAGTAGCGTATCCTGGACCCAATTTCGAGGGGAAACGAACTTTTTTTCGAACCGCAGAACAAAAAAAGATTGCCAGACTTGTTGAAATCAAAAGTTTGTTGAAATCTTTGAGCTAAAGCAAAATAATGCTAACCCATTATTTTTCACCAAAACGGTTATTTTTCAACAAAAAATGTTCAAAATTTTCATTATTTCAAAAAAAATTTTATTTCTAAAATTTTTAATGCAGTTTGAAACATTTTTTATGGATGGCCATTAGCCTATATGTCTACGCGACACTATTTTTATGATTTTTTGAGCTCTTTTTCACGTCATTTTTGCTTTTTAGGTGGTTTTTAATATAATGAAAAGGCATAAATTTTTAGCATCACACATCAAATTCTCCGAAGATATATTAGGCTAAATCAATTTTCTTTTAGCTAGATCTTACTAAAAAAAAGTACTTGTTCATTTCAAAAAGAGCAAATTTTCGGAAGCTATTTTTGTCCATTGATACATTTTTAGAACTTATACACCAAACTAATTTATATACTAAACTAATCATGACAAAGGGATAAAAAAGTAAAAAATGTCTCTAAAAAATCTTGTGAATTTGCACACTTTTGCAATTGAAAATTTCTGAGAAAAATATCAAAATAATGTAACTTTTTGGATACAATTTTAGTGGAAGTAAATAAATGGGTGGATAGTAAATGGCTTGGGCTTAAGCCTTTGCTTAGGCATAGGCTTAAGCCTATGATTAAGGCTTAGGCACATGCCTAAGCCATTTACTATCCATCCATTTATTTACCTCCACTACCAATTTTTATTGGTAGTGGAGGTAAATAATTTTTTTCTTTCGTAAGTTCGATTGCTTATCACTTCAAAATTTTCATATTTTTTGCAATTTTAGTAAAAAATATCTCAAAAAAATCTCGTGAATTTGCACGTTTTTTCAATCAAAAATTTCTGAGAAAAATACCAAACTAATGTAACTTTTTTGGATACAATTTTAATTAGTTTCATGGGAAAATCCACTTTAGATGGGGAAAAAAGTTTTGCAATGGTTCAATGTTCATAATTCATAATTTTTTGGATAAAAGGATCTTTAAAACAAGCAAGAGAAATTGACTTTCGGTCAAATTTTTATGGCTAAAAATTTAATGGAAATTAAAACATTCCTTGAATGAGTTTTTATAGTGCTCGTGAGATTTGTCTAATTTCTAATGTAAGTGATTAGATTTCTACCGGAAGGTTTAAAAATTTAAGAACAAGGGAATTTGAGGAAAACTGAGGGCTTAGAAATTTTCTTTCGAGCAATTAAACAATTGAATGCAAATGGTTTTCGAACCTGCGTGTAAAAAGTGCAATCGTGAGGTCTTAACCATTTAACCATGAAGATTTGTTCCCAGCTCACTTTTTTATAACTTTCATGTGCCATGTTACAGATTATAACAATTTTGCTACTGTATCCTATTTTTATTTTGTGTGGTCTTCTTATTGTTTCGTCTTACTCCGTGCCAGCTAATTTCATTACTCCTTACTATGTCAGGAAACTATTTTTATATGTCAGGAACACTATCTTTATTTCTCATTTCCCAAATCTGAAAAGGTCATTTCCATCAAACTAAACTAAGTGATCCCCAACAATTTTTATTGCCCCAATTTTAGCTACTACGTCAATGCGTCTAATGAAATTTTATGTAATTTATTTTTTGACGTTGTTTCTTGTCTAGATATAAAAAAATTAATGAGTGCAAATGATCTAACGTCTGAGTAATCGGCGAGATCTATTTATAGCCAAGTTTTCTTAGCATGGGATTGAGATGTAAAAAATAGATCTGTTTCCCGCTGAACGCTCAAAAAGGTGGGTGCCCATAGCCTAGTGGCTAAGGAGCAAGGTTATGAAGGTACGGATGTATAAAAAAAACCGGAATTTGGGTGATTTTTTCATGTTTTTTGACCCAAAAATTTTTTTTCAAAAATCCTAAAATGACCCATATAGAGGTAATTTTATGCGGGAAATCAATTGAGCGCATTCCTGAAGCTTGAAAATGCTTTCCAGATCCTGATTCAGGAAAATAAGTGTGCAAATTTGTATTTTTCGTTTTTATATGCACACTTATCTTCCTGAATCAAGCTCTGGGAAGAATTTTCAAGCTTCGGAAATGCAATCGATTTCCCGNTGTATTTTTCGCTTTTATATGCACACTTATCTTCCTGAATCAAGCTCTGGGAAGAATTTTCAAGCTTCGGAAATGCAATCGATTTCCCGCATAAAATTACCCATATATAGGTCATTTTTAGGATTTTTGAAAATTTTAGGGTCGAAAAAATGAAAAAACTGCCCAAATTCCGGTTTTTTATACACCCTGTATATAATTAATAAGAAAAAAATTTATTATTAGCACTTAAGTAAATTCACATGCTAATCATTTTTTCTTAAAAAATCACATGAACATGTTATGACTTTCCCTGGATTAAGATTATCCGTAACATCTGTTTATATAGCCATTTTTGGAAATTTTTAATCCTTATACTTTGTCCTTGATCTTTTGGATTCGTACAAGGTACGCTTTTGTCAAAAATTTATATCCTAATGTATCACTTTTTATAAGGGACTCAGTAAGACTATGTAAGAGCGTTGTAACCGCTTATAACGCTCATACGAGAACTCATGTAAGAGCCATGCAATAGCACGTTAGGGTCCGCGCTAACCTTTTTTTTGAAAATTTTCCAAAAAAATTCAAATGTTTTGACAAAAATTAAAAATTTTGTTCATTTTTTGGTGGAAAATTTGAATGGGGAACCATTAGGTTTTATAGAAATTTTCGAAAAAAATTGGATAAAAACATGGGGACCAAGGGGAATTCTAGCCCTTCGGGCCGGAATGGGTGTATACCAGCATCCCATTGACTACGCCATTGCCCAAGAGGAAAAAGTTTCAGTTGTCCAGGTACGGGTGTGCTCCTGCTTCTCTTGGCTACGCCATTGGTTTTGAAATAAAATTTTTTGTATCTATTGATAGTTTTTTACTGAAATATGTAAATTTTGTCTGAATTGCAAAAAAGTCTATATATTTAAATGATGATAAATCATTACAAAATGGCTATTCATTAATTTTTCAAAAAAAATTTCTATTACAAAAGATGTTGTCTATAACAAAAGGTCCAAAAGTCCAAATTGACGTAACTTCTACTTCCTTTCTATTCAATTTTCTTTCATCTCGTCACTTTTTTATGATGCTTGATATTTTGAAAAATAACAAAAGATGACTCTTTATCTGTTAAATAATGGATAAAGACTCTTTTGTCCCAACTCCCCCAGCTGTCTGTCTGTGTCTAGCCAATGACATTCGTTTTTTATGAATGTCATTACATTTAAATCTGGTACTTGGAAAATAAAAATAAAAGTTTTAACGATTTGTTTGGGTATGCTTTCGGGTTTCACTGGCCTGCCAGACAATGAGTTTTTGAGAATGATCATGCCATTAAGTTATCGACTGTCTGGCTGTGGCTTTTTTAAAAAGCGATAAAAGTTTTATATGGTAATGAGGAAAGGGAAAAGTTGGGAAAACAAAATCAAATAAAAAAGAGCTGGAGTTGCTTTGATAAATAAATTGCAAAAAATGAAAAATTTGAATGAAGTGATCGAACTTATCAAAGATAAAAATGGTAGTGGAGGTAAATGGATGGATAGTAAATGGCATAGGCCTAAGCTTAGGTTTAAGTTTAGGATTTCCTATACATATATCCCTTTTAAAATAATTTGTAATTCTTATAAAAACTCCTTTTTCCCAATTTTGCATTTTATCTCAAAATTTGCATCACATGACGAAACGATCCATGTCCAATCGACTCGTCAATTTTTCGCGGACAGACGACCAAAATTTATGCAAAAAATATTTACACTTCTACTTAAATTCTATCTTCTTTGCTTGTTTATAGTGCTTTCTTAATTTATCCTTTTACGCTAATAAATGAAAATCTTCCAAAATGAATAAAATCTCGTGGCAAACCTATTAATGCGTCAAAATAACACGTGCATTAAATTGTTGTTTGCACATCGGACATCAAACAGCTAAAGGGTAATCCCTATTAATGAAATCCCATTTTGGCATTCAGCCAGACATGTGTTAACATGCATTTGTAGACGTATAAAAACTGAGAAAACGTGGGAAGTCATAAATGTTAAGACTCATGTTTGGTGGATCTTTATGTTTTTCGAAGTCGGGTCTTGAGTTTGCTTAATTAAAATTTTTGTGATGTCAAAAGTCTAATGGGTTGACGTGAAAACTTTTGTTTGGGTGTTTTTCGAACTTTCAAAAAAATGATAATGGGCCATTCACGTTTAGTGGGATGAGGATGTCCAAACAGATGCGTAGCGAGAATCCAGAAACGGGGAAAGGTGGGCAATCATGAAGANTGTTTTTCGAACTTTCAAAAAAATGATAATGGGCCATTCACGTTTAGTGGGATGAGGATGTCCAAACAGATGCGTAGCGAGAACCCAGAAACGGGGAAAGGTGGGTAATCATGAAGAAATAGATTTGACAACCTATTTTTGGAAGGGGCCTTTAAATTTTAAACAACTGTTCATTTATATATAGGGTGCTTTTGTGATTTGTGCATAATCTTACTTATAGTTTATAAGGAACAAAACATGTATAAACTTGATTAAATCGAATCATTTTCTTAGAAGTCATAAAATAATTGAATAATACAAAGAAATACGCAAACATAAGTCATGTGATTTACAAAGAAAAGATGTAAGAAAATGCGACAACATTGTGCCGGGCAGTGCCGACCAAAACTACAAATTTTACAAAGGATCAAAAATATGTCAAAAGCCCTTTTACAAAATCAGATGACGAAAAAGAAACGGGAATCAAAATTGCGACGCGAGTAATCGCGATGAGATAAGAATACAACGCGATAGAAAAGATGAAATTCGAAAAAGATGATTGCGTACGAGTTATAACAAACAGGGTTTTCGCGCTGATACACAACAAAATTCAAAAACATTGAAAAGATTATTCGAATCGTTCTTGTTTTAATGCCCTCTTTACATCCATCCAGTTCTTTAACACCACTTCAAAATTTTTCTTACACAAATTCCGATTTTATTCAAAAATTTCATTTTTTTGCACATTTTTCCACGTCATTTTTTCCACCTTGTCTGCTGATACCCTTCATTTCCTTTATCAATTTTGTTCCACAAAAACAATCATTCTGTTTTTGTGCCCTTTATCCGATCGGCACAAAAAATGCACTATCATGCTACATGAATTAAGCTTTTAATGTCATGCGACGGCGGCGGAAATTTGGAAATTATTAGTTATTAAACCTTATCCTATTTAATGATTTTTGGGCACTTTAACTTCTACAATTTCTACAGAATCTTATTACTAGGCAATTATAAGCTTAATGATAGTTTTTAAATGCTTGCACTATGTCTGCGTGGGTAAAAATTAGAGGAATAAAATGTATGGCTGGGATGGGAAAATAAGTTGGAGAAAGTGCGACTTCTAGGGATTTTGAAAAAAAGTTGATCTTGAGCTCAAAATATAGCTATCAAAAAAGTTCTAAGTTGTATACTAGTGATGCTCAAAGTTACAAAAAGTGGCAATTTTTCACGACGATAAATATGCGAATTTTTTGGCGCAATATAATTCGTTCACAGTGACAATGGTGGCAATTTTGATTCCATTTTCACAATGAACAAACTATATCGTGCTCAAAATTCGGTGACAAAATTGTCATGTTGAGTATAACTATTGTACACATCTCTATCTCAGGATGTATCCAGGGATCAGACTCCTAAACCAGAAAAGAAAACCTCTTCACACAGCGTTTCGCTGCAACTTCGTTTTTTAAACATCTTGAACAAAAAACCTTGTTATTTACACACAAAAAATTAAATTTTAAGATTATTAACCCCTAATTTTTAAATTTTAGATAGAATACGTGAAAGGAAAATGCGTAAAATTGTTTGGTGGCAAAAGAGCTTGCTCAGCAGATACCTTTTTGGACCCCGACAATGAAGAATGCAACTAGGGTAGAAAAAGCTCGTCCAAATCTCATCGCACCGGTAGATTATTCGTAACTGAAAAATTCAGAAAATTATAAAAAAAAGTTAGAAATCCTATGTGCCTTGTTCTTATGTTGACTTTCTAACATATCCATTTTAGGGGTGCACAGGTTACAAAAAGTGCCAAATCTTGGCCTGAAATGTATGAATTTTGAGCATGATAATATTTTATTCATTGTGACAAAAGAGACAAAGTTGACCCATTGTCGTTATGAACATTTGATGCTCGTGCTCAAAATTCACATTTCTTACAGGTGACAAGGATTGTGTCACTTTTTGTAACTTGTGCATTCCTAATCCAACCTCGTGAAAGTAGAAAAAAAGATATCACTAAAAAAGTATTTCGAAGCGATGTTCGAAATTTATCATGTTCTACAAATCGTTTCAATATTCATCTTTTATTGAATCAAGTAATATTCCTTGATACAATATAAGTTTAAATATTGAAACGAATTGTTAAACAATACAAGAATTTCTTTTTGGTAATAAATTTTTTCCACTTTACTGAGTTGTGATATCGCAAGGGTAAATTTGGTATGATTGAAAGTTTTGGTTTCAATATCCAAACTTTGTTTTTCTTCAAAAAGTTTGAGCCTTTTGAAAATCGGAAAAATGCTAGATTTCCTCAAAAAATTTTATTTGGATCCCGTTGTTTGTTCTTCGAATTTTCTCTTTCATCTGTTTCACTCGGATTAATTTTTTACGCACATTTATTTATATATTTTCTATTTTTATATCTAATTGAATCATTTTTTGAGGTTGGAATGTCTAATGGAGAAGTCGTGGAAAAGTTGTAAATGTTATAAAAAATTGCCCACATTTTTTGGAAATAACATCATTCGAACAGTGGTTAAAATTAAAAAATAGAATGATGTCTGAATTCATGTTGGATTCGTGAAAAATGAAAAAGTTTAATGGGTTGGTGAGGCGTAAAAAACTTGGATTTAGGCTTAAGCTTACTATTTCACATTTAAAAAATTTTACAACTTTTCCTGGTCTTTTATTATTGAACAAAATCTGTATTTTTCATTCTTACTATACTTGCTCTAATATTTGATCTCTTTCTCTGCCTTGTCTTCATATTCAAATTGTGATGAATATATGAGTTTTAATTAGATCTCAAGCTGTTTCATTTGACAAAAAATAGTGTCCATATCACATTGATACTACCCTATGTTCTTATTTGTTTGTGTGGGTTTATCGGTTATAAGGTCAACTAAAAGATTTCTAATNATAGTGTCCATATCACATTGATACTACCCTATGTTCTTATTTGTTTGTGTGGGTTTATCGGTTATAAGGTCAACTAAAAGATTTCCAATTAAAAAATCCGAATTTGGCGGTGACAATTTTCTCCCACTAAAGAATTTTGTTCTAAAACTGTATTTGTTAAAAGACCTTATATACTGGATAAGTTTTTTATATCTTTTATATATATTTGTTGTTAAATGTTTATTTATATATGTAAATAAAAATATTAATAAAAAATTTTTTTAATTTTCATAAATTTCTAGTAAATTTATGTAAAAAACTATGCTTAAAGAAAGGTTATACCTAAGAAAATGGGACCAGGACAATTCACAATGAACAAACTCGGCACTAGGCCCCTCGTTACGGTTACGAGCTCTCGTTACCGAGCACACTCATCACGGCCTCTCGTTACAGAATCCGCTTGTTACGACCTGCCAGGAGTGTGCTAGGATTTCAAAAATGGGGGAGGGGGAAATCATAAACAACTTTTTTCAATTTTTTATGAAAAAATTTAATTTTTAAAGTTAAAATTAATCGAGTTCTGTAATGAGAGGCCGTAACGAATGGCCGTGAATTCGCGTCGTAACGAGGGGCCTAGTGCCACAAACTCGCGATGAAAAAACTCACAACAGTCGATTTTCTCCACTTTCCTATGACCAAAAATAAACAACTCATTCAGATTCGAGTTCCCCATTTCAAAAAACCCCTCATTACAAAAATTCAGGTGATTTGGATTTTTTTGAAAGTTCGAGTTTTTTACTCAAACATGACAAATTTTGTTTCCAAATTATCTGAATTTTTTATTCACGCAGGCTTTTCGATATGGGGAATTCGAATCTGAAAGAATTTTTTGATTTTGACCACAAGAAAGCGGAGAAAATCGAACGTTTGTCCTAGTGGAAGACCAAGTATTATTGTGAGTTGTCCATTGTGAGCTTCTTAGTCCGGAAAATACATCATTTATAGCACTAGGTGCATTAAATAATAAAACCAATCGCGAAATTATAATAGAAATCAGTAAATTAAATGAGATCAACCAAATTTACATAAATGCTTTACATTGGTAAATTTGCATAAGTGTGAAAACAAGTCTTGACCTTTTGATTTTCCACTCAAAATGGTATTTTCTAGGATGACAATTTACAAAAAGTGAAAAACCTTGTCACTGACCAGAAATATGCGAACTTTGATTAAGAACATAAGTTTTTCAATGAAAATCAGGGCTGGGTTCTGAAACTTGTTCCAAAATTCAATAGGATATAAACTAGAAACCGAGCTCCGGCTCGAACTCGCTTCCGAGCAGCGCTCCTGAGCGGAGATCCCAAGCGGAGTTTCTGAGCGTTCTATACTCTAGAGTGATTTCATAAATAAAAGAGGGCGCTATATCGAGGTTTGACTGTACTTAAAAATTAGTGCAAAAAGGCCGTAACGAGGGGCCTAGTGCCAACTTTAGTGTAATTTATACTCATGGGTATAACCGAATTTTTTGCGCTAGGAGCAGGGTTGCCATATATGACCTGGGTGACAAAAAAATTTATTGTCTGGGTTACACCATTGAAAAAAAAGCTTGCTTGGGTTACACACGTTAAAACACTAAGGTGGATCTTTTTCACCACTGAGGGAGATGAGTCCTTTTGCCTCCCGGGTTCTCGTTCCAATCACTCCCAAACGGAATAATCAGAATATCGAACGATTAGATTGAATTAGCTAGCTTTTGGCTAGTTAGGCCGAATCCAAGTCTGTATTTTGAGGGCGCCCTAAACACGTCATAAGTACTATCACGAACAAACAGGCACACGCAATAACAATCACCGCGCATCATACATTGGCTCGTCTCTTGTTGAAAATGACCGATCCGTGGTCTCTTAGGCCCTTTTATATTGCCTCACACGTGAATCCCATTTGTACTTTCGAAATCCTCGATTTTCATCATTTCTTAATCATCTGTGCTTTTAATCTCATTTTGTTCCCACAACATTTTTGCATAGCTCGGCATCAAAGGCGCCGCTCGATTTCATCAAGTCTAAAATGGTTCATCACCCCACCGGTGCTTCGCTAGACTTGTGTGCTTGATCACCAAGCTAGATAATAATTGATACATGAACGCAAACTACAGAGTCATAAACAAACTCGATTTCATAAAACTTGATCATAGATCAACTAACTAATATTAAACGCACCCAATCATTGGCACTTTACTATACACTATTACTTTTAATAATTGCCAACTTTCCGCTTTTTTCGTTGGCAACCGATTTTTGGTGAAAATGTCATTTTTTAGTGAAAAAAAATTGAAAATGGACATTTTTTTTCAAAAATTTTCAAATCGGAAAAAACATAAGAGAGGACCCGTAGATAAAATTTCAATTTTTCAGGAATGGGAGCAGTCGCCTCCCTCCTTCCCTTGGCTACGCCACTGCTCCTTTGTCACAATATACAAAATATTATCGTGCTCAAAATTCGCATTTCTGGCCGATGACAAGGATTGTCACTTTTTATAACTTATGCATCCCTAATATTTTTCACTTTCTCTAAGAAGCACTATCAATAACTAAATATTCATAGTTAAATAAATACATATCAATTAAATCGATAAATTTACATTTTTGGTACTCGTTTGGAATAGCGGACCAAATTAAAGGTGTCTGTACCCGTCATAATTTTTTCCGTAAAACGTTCCCTCTAGAATTTTTAGCGTAGAATCCGAATTTCACATAGTTAAAGCGCAAAAATGCTTGCAAGTGGAATTATGGACAGAGCTTTCGACCGGTCTGTTTCTATTCGCTTTGAAAATTGAGGTCAGATTTGTTCTGCTCTATGAACACATGTGGACGGATCCAAAAAACCTTTAATTTGGTTCTCTCTTCCGAACTAGTACCAAATTTTGGCACTAGATACGAATTTCACTTCACTTTTTTTCGGAATCTAATTTCGATATCTAATTTTCGCATTTGGAAATACGATTACAAATTATGATATTATCATAACGCGAGATTTACTCGGAGTCAATTTTTTAAAAATTTTTGTAGGGGGTCAGGGAAATTTTTTCAAAAAGAAATTTATTCCAAACAGGGGGGCTATCTACGTGGAAAAAATATTTTTGGTCGTTTTTGAAAAAAATGGACTTTTTATTTTTCCCATAAGGTCGTGGGTTCGAATCTCGCTTGGAGCTAAATTTTTTTGTGAAATCGTGAAATTAGATTCGCGGAAATTAGATACAGAAGTAAAAAAAGGTGAAATTAGATTCGCGAATCTAATTTCCGTGAAGTGAAATTCGTTCCTAGTGTTCAAATTTTTACATAGTTAATTAAAATTTCACATAAATTTTAACATAAACATATTTAACATAAACGAACAAGAAAACGGCAGAATAAAATTAATGGCAAGTAGCAATAAATCAGGGTTTCGAGGTACATTATTAAAAGGCACAAAATTGCATATCACAACAAGAATATATATAATATAATTTAGATAATTGGTATCTTTCTCTTCTATTGGTGTCTGGGAGTTTTCGGTTTGTCGAACAAATTATTCGCGCGCATTATCGGGACAAAATCATCGATGGTTTGCATCGCCGTCTCCATTTCTCTCACAAAACCATGCATGCCAAGTACGGCATTTCTCATCTTTTTCTTCTGTCTCATACTGAAAATGGAAAAATTAGTATAAAATAACAAATTTTGGGTTTTTCTAGACTGGGAAAAATTGGAATTTACGGTCATCACTCGAAATAACCCAAATCTGTGTCAATCGATTCGCCTCGATGAGTTATGACCAAAAAACGCAAAACGTTTTTGGAACGATCATTTTTGGGTCACTTGGAGGGATCAAATTGACCTATTTTTTAGGATTTTAATGCAGAAAAACAAAAAACGGCATAAACTCGATTTTTTAAACAACATAACATGAAAAATTTTACAATGAAAATTGTTTTTTACAATTATCACAATAGAGTATTCCCGTGTTAACTTTGCGAGATCTTCACGAATGAACTAATTGGAATAAAAAAAGCTCAAAAAATCAATTTTGAGCTTAAAAATTGATTAACCTTCAATTTTTAGGCCCAAAATTGGCTCCATTTAGATTTAGGACACCAAATTAAGCTTAAAAATTGGCTAAGCATTAATCTGTGATCCAAAATTGTTACTATTGTACTTTGAGGGCCCACCAGAAAAGTTTTCGATATACACATAGGCGACCAACAAAAATTGCCTTCATCGCAAAGATTTAAAACTCACTAGTATTCATAATCCAAAGCATTTAAAACAAACGCCCCAGGTGGTGTCACATTCTAAACAATTTCTTTAATAAAGCTGTACAAAAATATAAATTTTACTCGTTCACGTTTTGTAGGAACAGGACTTTCTCCGCGAGCTGGTGTACGTTTTCGAGACATCTGAAAAAAATCATAGAGAAAAAAAGCACCATATATTAGTGTAAAATCGCTTTTTTGTAATAAAAAAAGAGGAGATCTTTCACTTTTTCTGAGACGATTTTTTGACAAAAAAGACAAAAACGAGCAGAAAAAGTTGAAGTGCAAAAAAAGTAGGCCGTCTTTTAAAAGATAAAAACTTACGTTCTGATTTCCACGGCTAGTACTCGGCTCATCAAAACCACTATTACGAGCATTTGATCTAGCTGGAGTTGTATTTCCAAGACGGTTCGATCGTGCTGGGGTTCTTTGTCGCTAAAAAATTCATATCAAACTCAAAAATAGATTTTAGTCGCAATTTTTAGATTAAAAAATTGGACCAAACATGTTGTTTGAGCTCAAAATTCGATTTTTCATTGAAATTTGTGCTCAAAATTCGAGTTTTCACTGAATTTTGAGTTAAAATTAAATTTTCACTCGATTTTTTTGTACAAAAATCAAATTGAGACTAATTTTAGGTTCAACAATTGGGATAACGACTTGGTGTCAAAGCATGAATTTTGAAGCCAAATTTGTTCTCAAAAATATTTTCAAACACAAATTTGAGTTCAAAAATTTAGCTCGTACTTGGGCTTCAATAATTAGCTGGGAATCACGACTTAGTGTCATAGCCAAACTTCGAGTAGGCGTTGCTTTACGAGCATGAGTTTGAGTGGCATTCGATTTTGGCGTTGTAGCTCTGGCATTTGACTTCGGAGTAGTGGCACGTGTTCTGATTGGCGTAGCCATGCGACCGCCTAAAGAACCAATGGATTAAAATTGAAATTTTGGCTCTAGTGCACTTTAGACGACCAATGAGTTTTTAGGTGACCAATGAACTTTTAGGTGACCAATCAAAAAATAGGTGAATTTAGGGTTAGGCCTAAGTCTAGACTTAGGCCTAACCCTAAGTCTAGGCCTAAGTCTAAGCCTAGGCCTAAGCTTAAGTCTAGGCCTAAGCCTAAAAATTTGTTTGGACGGTTAAAAAATTGATT
>OZJO01001308.1:0-19303 GCA_900406225.1 Acrobeloides nanus
GGCGCGCCAATCGATCCAAAAATCGAAAAGAATCAATGTGCTCATCTTGTTTGTTTACAGTGTGTTGTATATTTGCTGTTTGCTGCAGGTTTTTTGCCGGTCTGTTGCTATTTTGTTTATTTGTCTTGCTAGGGTTTCGTTCGTTTGAAGATCGCACAAAAATCGAGATATCTTTCATTGATCGTGCTAAATACTTGTTTGTAGATTTTGATCCTGATTTTCAGGATTTTTGCTGTAGTGTCAAATTTTGAACATTTCCAAAAAGTTTTTCAAAATTTTAAAAATGATTTTGTGAAAAGTAAGGTCCATTTTGAAAATTGAAGATCAAGAAATTTTGTAAAAATTGTGAAAAAAATTTTGGAAACACCAAAAATTAGATTTTTGAGCAAATTTATTTTTATTAATTTTGAGCAAAAAAATTTTTTTTAAGCCAAAAATCGAATTTTGATATAAAAAATTTTTATTCAGGAGATCATAGGAAACCATTACAGTTGATTTTATGGCGAAAATTCGAATTTTAGTTAAAATTCGCCTCAATACACCCACCCCCTTCCTGAATCAGGGAAGCAAGGTTCTGCAAGTTCGCAATAGATTTTTCGATAGAGTAACCCCTTGGTTTCAATTGTCTCAGTGCTCTGATAATCACGCCTGACGTGCGTGACGGATTTGCCAAACTCCAGCAAGGAAAAATATTTTGGACGCAAGTGGGAACCGAACCTTGCAAGTGCCGGTTAGCCTTGGCAGAGAATACCACTGCACCATGATGGTCACTTAAATTCTCATAACTAATTTCGACCTTGAAGTACAGGGTGTCCCAAAAAAAGTAGAATTTTGAAATTTTTTGGGGTCAATTTTTCGAAAAATTTTTTTTCTAAAAATGTCATTTCTAGGGGTAAAAATAGCTGAAAAACACGAATCCGACGTCCAAAAATTTTTTTGGCCCATAAAAACCCCTTAAACTGGCCAAAAACGTGTTTTTTAAGACTTTATCACACATTTTTCTATGATAAAAAACACGTTTTTGGCCATTTTAAGGGGTTTTTATGGGTCAAAAAAATTTTTAGACGTCGGATTCGTGTTTTTCAGCTATTTTTACCCCTAGAAATGACATTTTTAGGAAAAAATTTTTTTGAAAAATTGACCCCAAAAAATTTCAAAATTTTACTTTTTTTTTGGGACACCCTGTAGTGTCAGTCACAACAATAATACATAAATAAACAATAACAAAACCTCTATAAACATATTCATGTAAGCATTTCAAAAATAGCAGTCTCGTCTCGAGTTCTGGAATATTTTTTTTCCAAATATTATTTTGTTTACTTGGATTCTGTCTCAATAAAAATTTACGTAAGGCAAATTTTATCGACTCGAAAATGAGAAATAAGAGGATGAGAATGTCAATAAGTTGCTTGTTTATTGAATTTTGAGTTTATTTTTACTGAATTGTTTGTGTTTGAAATGTAAGTGATGCGGGCTTAAAAGTGACAATATTTCTATTTTGTTGAAAATTTGAATAATTCTGAGTATTGCCACGAAAAATTGATTTTTTATAAATTTTAAAATATAGACATTTAGAGCTTTTTCTGGGTCCTGTTCACGAATTTGAGGTCGGTTTTTAAAAATTCGATTTTTCTGCCAAAATTTTTGAGAAATTTAGAATTTTGGTAGGGTAAACGAATTTTTATAAATGGACTACAAATTCGTGATCTACGCCATCAAAAGGCTCTAAAAGAGTACCATCAAGCATATATTTCAAAATTCAAGTTTTCGTGTTAATACACAAATTTTTTCTGTTTTTCAATTTTTTGAACTTTATTGACACGAAGTTTCACTTCCCTACTTTACAATCTCAGTTATGTAAATTTCAACACTTTTAAGTTTTACACTTGATTTCGTAACGACGCTGTTATTTTCCTCCTCTTTCGTAATATCATCTTACTTCATAAAATTAAGTCAATGGTGAAATTAGTCGCTCCCTATCCAATTTTTCGGCATGTGTCCTTTTTCTCAGCGGCACACATCCAGTTGTCTTTATCTTCTCCTTTTCCTCACACCGGCCGTTGTCCTAAACCTCTTCTTCATTTGGTAGTTGACTCTTTATCCGAGCATGAAATGGAGCAGGAAGAAGAAGTCTATCCTCAAACCCAAACATATTATGTGTTGAAACGCTCGCACTTTTCTTCTTGCCGTGAACGACGATGAAAATTTGTGGGGCAAATTCAGCGATTCGTTTGTCCGCACAAAAAGCGCAACCGCGCTGCCGGAGCGAATGAGGAAACCAACCACATAACATCAACCGCATGAATTGTGCGAAGTCAAATCTTCGGAATGAGCATAGAGAGATAGAGGATATTGAAATGAATGAATGTGCATCTGTAATCTCATTCTGGAGCGGGATGTTTAATTGATTCGGCATAAAAAGCACTCTCTTTTCCACCAATCCTCATCGCCTGCTCATGGGTTGTTTAACGCGCTAACTGGGTTTGAGATTCGACTTCTCCAGATGACATAAAACATGTTTTCAATCGGATCCGATTGTTATTAATGCACAGGGAATTAGATAAATAAANCTCATGGGTTGTTTAACGCGCTAACTGGGTTTGAGATTCGACTTCTCCAGATGACATAAAACATGTTTTCAATCGGATCCGATTGTTATTAATGCACAGGGAATTAGATAAATAAAATTATGCAAATTTTAACAACAGAACGTGGTGTGAACAAGAGATTGGTCATTTTTGAACTCATCAAAAAGTGACAAAAGATATTTTTAGTACAATATTGAAGGGAAATAAAAGGCTTAGGATTGGGCTTAGGACTAGGCTTAAGCTTGGGCTTATGATTAGGCTTGGGCTTAGGATTAGGCTTGGGCTTAGGCTTGGGCTTAGGATTAGGCCTAGGCTTAGGCTTGGGCTTAGAATTAGGATTAGGCCTAGGCTTAGGCTTGGGCTTAGGCCTGGGCTTAGGCCTAGGCCTAGGCTTAGGATTAGGCCTAGGCTTGGGCTTGGGCTTGGACTTGGGCTTATGCCTAGGCTTAGGTTTGGGCTTAGGCTTTGGGCTTAGGCTTGGACTTGGGCTTAGGATTAGGCCAAGGTTTAAGCTTAGGCTTGGGCTTGGGTAAAATATCTATTTTTAGTCAAAAAATTGAAAAAAATGTACATTTTTTCAAAAATTTTCAAAATGGAAAAAACATTAGGTGGACCCTTAGGAAAAATTTCATTTTTTTCAGGAACGTGGGAGGTCCCTCACTTCCGTTTTCCCTTCCCCAAATTTTTGGGGAATCTTGAATTTTGGCAGGGTAAACGAATTTTTTAAAAATGACCTCAAATTCGCGATCTATCATTGAAAAGCTATAAACGAGCACAAAAAGTCATATTTTCGAATTTTAAAAAATTCATGTTTTCGTGTCAATGCCCAGATTTTTCATAATTTTCAATTTTTGAATTTTTTTATATTTTGCTCTTCCTTATTTTTCTAAGAAATCAAGCCTTATTTTTCTAAGAATTTTTCTAATTTTAAACAAAAACATCTTCCCATTATATCCAATCTTCGTTCCATCATCTCTCTTCTTTTTATAAAAAGCCATGGTGTCTTATGACTAATCAATTCGAGAATTTCTTGACAGCGAGAGCCATATTTTTCCATTTTTTATTATTTTTAAAAAATAGCGAAAGTGTGTTACGTTCTCTACGTTTCTACGCCCATCTCCTCCTCCCAGTTTTCTAAAGGTTATACATATATACTAGTTGGCTGCCCAAAGAAACGAATAAACGGAAGTCGGCATTGACGCAGTCTTAGATGACGTTAATAAAGTGATTAAAAAAAGTAATTTTGCGATGCAAGAGGCAGAAAATGGCATACTAAAAATGAGTTTATTGGGGATTAGATATGTGGTGTTGAAAAAATAAGATGTAAAAATTTGCACTTTGTGTAATTTTATTGTTATGAAAAGAGATGGACAATTATATGAACAATAGATTATAAATGAAAGTATAAGTGTATTAGAGTATAAGGATATGCGGAATTTCAATTATTAAGGAGAAAAGAGATTTTGTCAGACTTTGAAAAATTTAAAATTCGAGAATCAAAATCGTGACTTCACCCTCAAAAAGCTCTAAACGAGTACATAATGACTATAAAATTCAAAAATTGAAAATCAGGCAAAATCTGTGTATTGGCACGAAAATTTGAATTTGTGAAAATTTTGGAATATATGCATGATAGTACTCGTTTAGAGCTTTTTGAGGGCAAGGAAAACGAATTTGCAATTAATTCTAAAAAATTCGATTCCTTAGATTCAAAATTTCTCAAAAATCGATTTTAGCAGGGTAAACGAATATTTGGAAACATGATTCAAAATCGTGTTTGTCACTCTCAAACAGCTTTAAACGAATATATACATGTTTATAAAATTCAGAACCCTGAAAATCAGGCAAAAATCTATGCATTGACACGAAAACTTGAATTTTTGAAAAATTTGAAATATGGTACACTTACAAAATCTCTCTAAGCTAACCCTTATATTTTCGGGTTTAACCCTCAAACCTGATCAAACGGAATAATCCCTGTTTTTTTGGGATTAACCCCTAGATTATTCCGTTTGATCAGGTCTGAGGGTTAACCCCGAAAATACAGGGGTTAGCTTAGAGAGCTTTTGTGAGTATACTCGTTTAGAGCCTTTTCATCGCGTCGATCATGAATTTGATCTTGACCCTGATTCAGAGAGTGGAGTATTGACGCGAAAATCGAAAATTTCTTTTTTCGCCTGTACACCAATTCCATTCCCTGAATCAGGGTCAAGGAAGCGTTTTCATGCTTAGAGAATGCGCGCAATCGATTCCCTGTATAAAATTCATCAACACTTCTTATTTTATTAGCTGTGTTATTTTTGCGTGTTTTTATATTTTTAGTCATGATTCACATGTTTTTTAAATATATTTTTGTAATTTTTGGATTTTTTAAAATTAACGACATTTTAGGAAACTATGCAAAAAATCGATTATTTCCTCTTAAAAATCTATTTCATCTTTAAATAAGAGCTATTGATAAGAAACCGCGTATTTTTCTTAAAATTTCGTACCAGACTCCATGGTGAGATGCTTATCAGTCCGACAGAAAATTTATTGACTTGACTTGTTTGACAGATTTCGTGTTTTATTTTTTTTTAAATATTATTTTAATTGATTGGTAGGATGTAAGTTTTTAGCTAAACATTCGAATTTTTCATTCACTAACACGAAAACCCTGAAAATCAGGATCGAAATGAAAATTTGGAAAATATCTAGTTTGCTGTTTCATAGGTTATTGAAAAAAGTACGCATGGAAATCAAGTTTACCCTGATTTTCAGGGTTTTTGTTTCAATAAATTTTTTAACAAAATTCCAATCAAAAATTTAAAAAAAAATCATTTTTGATCATCAAATTCTCAAGTCTCCATTTTTTACCCTACTGAACATGATTAAACCATGAACACGCACCTCATAAAAAACTTCCCTGTCACAATTGATAATACGAACAACCAGTTGTGACCCCCTAAGGAGCACTTCATCAACCCGAAAACTAACAACACCAACGTTAACAAAACTAACACCCCCTTTTTCTTTATGTGATGGATCAGCCGTTAATGCAATAAATGGCGTCGTTAAATTTGTTTGACTGAGGAATGCGGGTGTCACTTTTGTTTTACACCCCTTCATTTTTCGGTTGATTACATACTAATAGAATGATCTGATTGCTTGATATTGATCATTTTGATGTATCCCCATTGTTGATTAGATAGGCATCGGGTTGGAAATTAATCTTTTCCTGGGTGATCGATTCATTTGTCAATATTTATGTTTCGGGTCAGATTTTTGAAGAAAGATGGATTTTTATGATAATTGGCGTGAAATTGATTAAGTTTTCATGGGGTTAGGTAATTTTTCAAACTGCCAAAAATATTTCAGCAGCAAAAACATCTGAAAGAATAGAAAACTTTTTTGAAAAAATTTTGAGCCGGAACATAGATTTTGTGCCTATACAAACTCGCTAACAGAAAGGCATGCCACCCCGTGGGGGTCAGCGTTTTTTTCAAATTTTTCAAAAATTCAAGTTTTCGTGTCAATAGACATATTTTTGCTTGATTTTCAATTTTTCGAATTTTTCAGGCATGATGGTACTTGTTTAGAGCTTTTACGGAGCAACACGAATTTGTGGACAGATTTTAAAAATTCATTTTCCCTGCCAAAATCGATTTTTGAGAAATTTTAGATTTTGGCAGGGTAAACAAATTTCTAAAAATGGACAACAAATTCGTGATCTATGTTATGAAAAGGCTCTAAACGAGTGCCATCATGGGCAATTTTTAAAAGTACGACTGCGCCGAACGGCGCCTAACACGTCGAACGGGGCACCGAACACGCCAAAAGGTCCCAATTAGGCTTAGGCCTAAGCCTAAGTCTAGGCCTAAGCCTAATCTAGGCCTAAGCCTAAGCTTATGCTTAGGCCTAAACTTAAGCCTAGGCCTAAACTTAAGCCTATGCTTAGGATTAGGCCTAATTTGGATCTTTTGGCTTGTTCGGCGCCTCATTTGGTGCCCCGTTCGGCGTGTTCGGCGCAGTCGTACTTTTACAAATTGCCCCATCATGCATATATTTCAAAATTTTCAAAAATTCATTTTCCCTGCCAAAATCGATTTTTGAGAAATTTTAGATTTTGGTAGGGTAAACGAATTTTAAAAATGAACCTCGAATTCGCATTCTACGTCATGAAAAGGCTCTAACCGAGTACCATATATTTTATAATTTTCAAAAATTCAAGTTTTCGTGTCAATACTCAAATTTTTGCCTGATTTTCAATTTTTGCTTTTTTTAAACACGGTGTTACCTTTTTTTAGTCTCCTTTTTATACTGAGTTGCTCAACTTTTTATAGCCAAGTTTTCCAACTAATATCTTCCGAGAGACTTGTTTGTTGTAGCAGTATAATTTCTCTCCTATTTTTATCCCATGACATTCTTGTCGCCAATTTATAATTCGACTCGCGTGATTTCCTTTTGTACTTTGTACTTCTTTTTTATAACTCATTTTTATATATTTAGTAAGCCATCATATTGTTTTTCTTATTAATTACAGGATGGCCAAAAAAAATTGGATTTTTGTGATTTTTAGAGCAAATTTTTGCCGAAAAAATTTTTTTTTAATTTTTTCCAAAACAACCTTATAGGGAGAGGGTTGGAGGACCTGTATAGTAAAATTAGGTTTGTATAGTAAAATTAAGACAAAAACTACTATCATAAATAGCTCTATTCCGTCAACAAAATCAGTGCAAAGTGTTTTAGAGACCAAAATAGAGATAGGCAAAAATTTTCATGAATTTGGACAACTTTAAATTTGCACTTGGATTCGAACCCGAGCCTATAAACTGCAAATCTGTCACTTTAGCCACTCGGCTATGGGCTCAGGTTGGAGTACTAACATGTTATGGTATTCATTCTACTCGTCTCGGCGAGCTGAGTTGACTGGCATAAGTCGATTTGTAAAATTAAAAAAAATTTTCCATTTTCAATCGCCGTTTGTGGACAGCTCAATCATTTCGACCTTGAAAATCAGACACTCAAAATTACTCCACTCGCACACCCCAAACAAATTTATATTCACTTTGGTGTCCTCTTTCATCGCAATTGTGTATAAACGGATGATTTTCCATACATACACACAAACATTAACGCCAACAACCGATAGGCGCTAATACGAAGATGAAGAACAAGTACGCAAGAAGAACAACACGCTTATTGCATATGAAAGACTATCTGTCGATTTGACTCGCCGCTCTAAAGATCTATCGATGACGACTGTGAAGAGCAAAACCTGTCGACTTATAATATGCGTGTTTGTGATTTTCTATGTGTGTATGTGATTTGGTCGAACACGCGGAAGTGATGAGATAACAAGTGGCAAGGTGGAGAGAATTAAGAAGAATTAGCAATTACACAAATGTAATTTATAGAGGCTTAAGTAGTGTATTGACAAATGTGTAGCATAAACAAAGATCAACAAAAAATTGGATGAGGTCATTTTCGCATTTTTGACCTCAAACATTTTTCAAATTGTTTAGGATAGCTGAATTTTTGCAAAATAACATCAGATTCGTGTTCTCCACGTAGAAAAAGATCTAAACGACACCCATATTGCTTATAAAACAAATTTGTTGAATTTTACACAGGGGTGACCCAACAAAGGGCAATTTTGCCGTTTTTGCGCGATTTTTTCAAGTTCGAGAAACGGTGGCAATGCCGCAGCCGAGTTCTTCTGCAAGTTCCTGCACCGTTTGACGGGCGTCGTCCTCGAGTAGAGCCTTGAGTTGGTCTTCATCCGTCTCCACGGGCCTCCCAGAACGGGGTGCGTCGCCCAGATCAAAATTGAGGTTCCGAAATTTGTTAAACCAGGTTTGGGCGCTTCTTTCGCTCACAAAACCATCGCCGTAAATGGCATTGATGTTTATTGAAACTTGTCGAGCATTTACCCCGTGGTTATACTCATACAAAAGTACGTGTCGGAGATGATTGTATTTTTCGATTTGACACTCCATTTTCTTTTTGCTAAAAAATTTTTTTTACTGTCTGAAAATAAAAAAGCCTCAAATATAAGTTGTAGATAAAGACGTGAGCTTCATTTTCATATATGACCTCGCGCCATTTCAGAATTTCTTCTGAATGCTTTATCAATTTTAAATGTATCCGCAAAGACTTATAGAACAACCTAATATATTTCCAAATTTCAAATTTTCGTTTCAATACACAGATTTTTGCCTGATTTTCAATTTTTTGATTTGTTTTTTTGTCTCCATTTCTATGTCTCTTGTTTCCTGTCTATATTTTGATTTCGTCAATTTTTCACGTTTTGTTTATATTATTTTATCGTCCTATTATAAAACAATATTTTCATAAAAAGGACACCTTTTGAAGCCTCCACTTTTTCTGGAAGCGCATCGGCCACACCGACACACCCTATCAAACACTCTTTCCTATCCTATTTAACCACACCGACAAACATAATTCGGCTCGCTGCCAGCAGCCACTTCTTCATCGAAAATTGATTCCTTTTCTTCCCGAATCGAGGAGCCACATACCACAAATTGTCTCTTCTTATATGCCTTTTGAAAACTGCTCTTTTCTGCCTAATCTAACGTTCGTACTTGGCGTGTGTATATGTCCAAACGGTGTCACACTCAACACACTCAAACAACAACAAACTCATCTTGCAAACATATTGGTCTCCCCGAGAAATCTTTTCTGCTTCTCACTCTCTCGCCACTTTTTCTTAACCACATTCAAGCAACTTGTTCATCTTTCTAATCTCCACCAATAAACATAACTATTACACCTGTCTCTCGGTGTCTAGCTGAGGGGAGTTCGAGCGATTTTTGAAGAAAAAGAGAGAGAGCGGACACGTTAAAGGCGCGGCTTAAACGACTCGATTTTCTGACACCAATTCTTCATCGAAAATAAACTACTAAAACGAATAGCCCTCTCTATAAAGTGATATACGCGGTTGAAGAGGAGTCCGAAACCGATGAGTTGAGAAAGAGTGTCTTTGCGAAGAAAGGCGGAAGAAGCACAAAAAGGCTAAATTTGACCATCATGGCTATAAAATTCAAAAAATTGAAGATCAGAAAAAATCTGTGTATTAACACGAAAACTTGAACTTTTGAAAATTTGATACTGTATATCACGAATTCGAGATTCATTTTACAAAATTCGCTTACTCTGCAAAAATTCAAAATTTTTTAAAAATCGATTTTGGCAGACGAAAGAATTTTTGAAGACAGGCCTCAGAAATAGGGTGTACTCAACGAGTTCTTTACTCGTTGAATACACCCTATTTTTAAATTTTTTTTTTAATTTTTGAGCAAAGTTGTGAATTTTTCTTTTTTCTTATTTTAATTTTTTGTAAAATTCTGAATTTTTTAATTTTTTGATCTCTTTTTTTAAAATATTTATTCTATTGTTATTTTTTAAATTTCTTATGACAAATCTCCATCAATTTATTACAATTTTCACACTACATGCCATAAAAGAAAAGACAACCGGCTCTAAGTAGACAACATGCACACACATACACCGACTCCGGTGGCTGCCTATTCAACCGCCAAAAAGAGAGCCAGGAAAGAATCAAGTCATACACACACAAAAGCAACGGAAAGGCGAATAAAATTCGCATAAAGAGTGAATGGAAGAAGAGAAGATGATGCGGTATGGTTTTCATATAAGGCAAAATTAGGAAAAAGAACATTTTATGCGGAACCGAGGTGCACACACACAAAAAAGAAGGCTCTATATGTCCCCGATGGGCAGAACAATGCGCTTTTTGGTTGACACGCGGACGAACGCATATCATACCCGGTTTTGTGTGTGAGCAACCAGTCAATTGATTCTTCTCTAAATTGAGGCGATTGTCATAAAAGGGAAGATAAAGAGATGGAATTAATATATTAGTCATAAAGTTATTTGTTATTGACGCGAAAACCTTGAAAATCAGGGTAAGTTGGCAAAGAGAAAGTATAAGGTTTATATTTTTGGAGAGTTTTTAAATCTTTAAAAAGAGATGTTTTTTGTAATGTTTTGAGTATTGACACGAAAGCTTGATTTTTTGTGTATTAATATGAAATGGGAATTTCTGAATATTCATGTTTTCTGAATGTAGCTGAACAATGGCTGAATAAATACGGATCAAAATTTTCAAAATCCGTTGATCCTAACATTGTCAAAAATTACTTTGAAGTTTTCAAAGTCAATTTTCTTCACCTTAACAAAATGTTAGAAATTTAATTTTTGTATGAAAATACAGAGCTTTAGTCCCTCTAACACATGCAAAAAACCGTATATAAAAATTATTTAACAGTGGCGAGATATTTGACTTTGAAGTTGATAGTCAAAAAATGAGGCAAAAACAAAATGACGCCATCACCACATGGTGTAGTGGTAAAGTGAAGAAAATCGACCACATGGTGTAGTGGTTAGCGCGTTAGACTAGCAGCCAGAAGGTCGATGGTTCGACCCCCGGGTGCGTCATAATTTTTCCTCATTTTTGACTATCAGCTTCAAAGTTAAATATCTCGCCACTGTTAAATAATTTTTATATACGTTTTTTGCATGTGTTAGAGGGACTAAAGATCTGTATTTCATGCAAAAATTAAATTTCTAATATTTTTCAATAATTTGATTTTTTATTTTTCAATATTTTTATTTTTTGGTAAAATTTTGAAAAATTCCATTTTTTACAAAAAAAAATTCAATTTTGATTTTTTTTTTGTTCCTCGCTTATTTGTTTTTCACGCATATTTTCAAAATTTTCACACCTCATGACATGTCGTCCTACCAATATATGAACAACGAAACAAGCGCTTCGCACCGAAACGAATGAAAGCTTGTGTGATACAGGCTGCGCAAGATGGGTGACATACATACTTCATTGGGAAGAGAGCGCGAATAAGAAATGTGTACGTACACATCCGTCCTCAACGAACATGTACATTTGTGTGTGTGTGTGCAGAAAATGAGAGAGAACATTACCAATCAACCACGGGGAGAAAGAGACCCCAAACAAGAGACAAGAACTCAAACCAACAACACATACCAAATCGTTATTATAGCCATCTTTCTTTCTCAACTCGGTGATTCTTCGTCTCCACTTTTCGCCCCTCGTTTTCATGCGAAGTAGAAGGGAGAGACCATGCGACTTGCTGCCTTCTTTCGTCGTCTTCGAATGGAAGGAATCGAATGAGAGAAGAGAATGAATGCCTGACAACGCGGCCCGCCGTTTCTTCGATTATTATCCTTCTTTTCTAATTCCTCCCTTTTCTTCTTACAATTGCGTTTATTTCACATAATTAAATCATTATCAACAATGCGCAAGAACAGCTACTTAATTTCCGCATCCACCTATTGATAAATAAATACTATTATTTCATTATTTCCCCTTGCGTGTTTCTTAATCTTAATCATAGGAATTATATTACACTTGATCGTGTTAATTATGAGCCATTTTATATGCTAATTAAGGTGTGACTATTTTTCGAAATTTATTGTTCTTAATCGCGAAAATTTGTATCACTACACGTATGTGTCATTAATGTTTAATCTATATTATTAAGACAATTCCTTGATGGGTCGCTTTTTAGTTTGATATTTAATCGGGCAATTTTTCGAACGCATTAAAATGTGAAATGTCAATTAAGTAGGAGTTAATGATAGGAAAGTGAAGGGATTAAGCTTAGGCTTGGGCTTAGGTTTAGGCTTACAAGGAATGTACTAATATGGCTTCCCCGATTTCANAGGAGTTAATGATAGGAAAGTGAAGGGATTAAGCTTAGGCTTGGGCTTAGGTTTAGGCTTACAAGGAATGTACTAATATGGCTTCCCCGATTTCAAATATAGCTCATATTTTTGCCCTTTATTTTAATAAATTGCAAAGATTTTTTCCTACCAAAATTTGTTTTAAGAACTGGAAGTAAATTTTAATCTGCGCCAATATCGCACTTGTATAATAAATTTTATTTTGTTCTGAATTGGGCATCATGGCGCAATGGATAGCGTGGCGATCTTACATTTTTGTGTCGCGGGTTCGATTCCGCTTGGTGGCGAATTTTTTTGCATTGGCTAAAATTTTTGTAATAATAAAAAACATTTTCTTCAAGTAAAAAAGTATAAAAGAATTTTAAAGCAAACGCAAAAAAATTTAACCAATACAAAAATAATTTGTCACCAAGCGGAATCGAACTCATAACACAAAAATGGAAGATCGTCGAGCTATCCATTGCACTATGATGCCCATTTCATAATAATTATTAAAATTTATACATATACAAGTGCGATATTGGTGCGGATTAAAATTTGCTTCTATCTCTGAACACAAGAAAAAATCTTTGCCGTTTTTTACTATACTGATCAAGGGCAAGTTTTTGAAAAGATCTTCTATTTGTTTCAATTTTTTCAAACATTTCATATTTTGCTAATCTGAGACAACCTTGTCTAATCAATATTTTTCACCAAAAAAATTTCGAAATTTTCGAGTCTGGTTCTTTCTTGTCTCATCATTTACTGATAAAAATGACTATATTTTTTCAATGGTCATAAAAATTTTTCGAAATTGGTTTCTTGACATTTTAATGCATTTTTCGTCAATTTTTATTTACATAACAAAATTTTAAAAATTTTTTATATTAAAATTCGATTAAAAAAGTTGAGCTTTGACTTCTATTCATCAAAAATTGTATCTGTTCCAAGTGCTTTCCTTTCTTTTACTTTGTTTTTGAAAGAAATGCTAATTTTCCAACAGCGCGTGATTGTATTTGTTCGTGAAGCGCACGTGTTTCGTTGACGTAGAAAATTGAAATTGTTTAATTTGAGCAAAAAAATTTAATTTTTGACTCTATTTTTAGGGTTTTCGTGGTAATGTTAAAAATTTTTACTCAGTTGTTTTTTGATCTTGATTGTCATGGTTTTCGTGGTAACGTTAACAGAAATTTATTTTGATCCTGATTTTCAGGGTTTTCGTGGTAGTGTTAAAAATTTTTAATAAGTTAATTTTTGATCTTGATTGTCATGGTTTTTGTGGTAACGTTAACAAAAATTTATTTTTAATCCTGATTTTCAGGGTTTTCGTGCTGTTGTCAAAAATCGTAATATTTCTTCTCATGCACGTGAATATATTCGATGATATTTTTAAATTTAAAAAAAGTAAAAAATTATTTTTTCTAGCAATTTGCTCTTATGGAAGAAAGATGTAAAAAGAATGAGTACTGAAGCAGTACCTTGCATGTTTACAATTAGAGCAGAAGATGGATCACTAGAAGAAAGAAATGGTTTTCTTATAAGGCAACTTCCACAAGCGGTATGCAAAAAAAATTTAAATTTTTTAATACAAAAATCAGATTTTCGTGTCAATACGCAAAAAACTTGACTCTGATTTTCAGGGATTTCGCATCAATGTCAAAAAATTTGAAACAAGTCGCTAGTTACTTCATAGCACAAATTACAAAATGTGACAATTCTTGTCGCCGTCTAGAAATATGCGAATTTTGTACAAGAACATAAATATTTTATAGTAACAATGGTGACAAATTTTCTCGAGGTGACAAATTTGTCTCATTTGTCATACCGAAATTTATCGAGCTCAAAATTCGCATATATCTGGTTGATGGTTGATGACAAGGACTGTTACTTTTTGTACGTGTGCATCCTTAATCAATGCCAAAAATTTTAAAATTTTAAATATTTTTATCATTATTTAATGATATACAAAAAAATTTAAGACATTTTCATTTTTTGACGAATCACATTTTTCAATGTAGCTCTTTCTTGCAGATCGAAAAATTTTCCCCATTTCTATGATTCACTCAATATTGAAAATGTTTTTGGATGATTTTTTCCTTTTTCGACATTTAATAATTCTCATTTTTATTTGATAAAAATTGAAAATATGTCAAAAAATCAAAATAGAGAGATTTGTCAAAAAAAATCAGGTTTTCGTGTCAATACACAGGATTTTGACAGAAAAATGAATTTTTAAAAATATTTAACAATTAGCATTCTGCGCAAGAAAAGCTCTAAGAATGTGACGATTTTTGAGCAAAAATAGCAATTTTTGTGCATATTTGTGGTGAAAAAATGTCATTTTTTAGTGAAAATTTTGAAAAAATAACCCCCTCCCCCCGCAATTTTTGGTCTGACCCTCCGCAAATTTTTGGAAAAGTGGATCCCCTCTAACCACCTATGCTGTAGGGGGTACTATATTTGATTATTTTTGAGTAAAAAATTTCAAAAAATTAAAAAAATTTTTTTTAATTTCATAAAAATAAAATAATTTTAGGTGTGTAATGGACCACAAGCCGTAACAACAGCTCCAGCCACTGCTATCCTCCTTCCTGCACCGGGTACAACCTCCATTCAACTGTTATCTTCTACGGGTCCCTCACAACGGCCAACCACTTCGGCACCTTCGACTAGCACCGCTGGAAAATCCACTCGGCCAAATTCACTTATTCCATCATCAAAATCAAGCAAGAAAGCCCCTCTACAAATTCAACCCAAACCGATGAGCTATGGATTGAGTAGTGCTAATCTTAATGAGCCCATACAGATAGCAACAAAGGTGCTCTTACCAGTCACTGCTATACAGCCAATTTTGGTGGCCGAACCTCCGGTGGTGCAACAGACGGGAAGTTTTGTGGAAGTTGAGCATGGCCAAAATCCGAGTTGCTCAGTGTGGAATGGATTTCAAACGGTAGATTTTGAAATTTTGGCCTTGAGTTTCAGGGTTTTCGTATTGGCAGAAATTTTGAATTTTTGAGCGGAAAATTTTTTGGACTTTAAAAATACTTGCGTGTTCAGCATACTCAAAAACCTTTAAACGACACCCATCATGCCAGAGAAAAATAAAATTTTCAGTAAACGACCACGCAGAGATGCCAAAAATGGATTTAGCCTCAGAAATTTTAAAATAAAAAATAGCATCACCATCGTGCTCAACATAGTTGAAAACCTCTAAACTACATCCATCATGCCATATTTTTGGGAATTTCGATTCTGACACTACAGCGAAAACCTTGAAGATCAGGGTCAATTTAAACATTTCAAAAACATGGGATGATGGGTGTCGTTTAGAGGTTTTCAAGAGCGATGAACACATTGGGAGAATTTTTAAAGCTTGTAAATGTTTTCGTCAAGAAATTCAAAATTGTATAGGGATACTCTAATTTTATACTTATCAAAAAATTTTAGCAACCGCATCAAAATCTAACCTACCATCAAGTCTATACCACCACCTCAACTTCATATGAAAATATAACACAACCTACTCCGGCTCATACCCATGTGAGAATATCAACATGTGAAGAGAAGTCGAATATTAACAACATTAATTCGACAAGTGGTGGGTATAGCCCTATGAAGCCACCATCTAGTGGGCTTCATGATCATATGCAAAATGCGAATGGAAAATCAAATCCAACGAGGAATTCGTTTGATTCGCCTTCTCCATCACAGGTATGTAAAACTCTGAGTGATGTATTAGGTTGTTTTATAAGTATCCTCTATGGTCGAGTCTCTTTTCAAACGCCGGATCCCCAAAAATCATAAAATTGCCATTTTTGGACACCCTGTAACTTTGTAAATTTTTTAGGTCGTACCCCAAATGAACACAGATCCATATGACCACCATAGCATCGCTTCTACTCCATCTTCTGGCTCTTATCTTCCTCCTATTAACTCTATAGCGCCGTCTTCAAATGGAAGCCTCATCTCATCCCATTCACCCGAAGGGTCCGACCCCAGCGGCTCGCATGGTGCTTCCACATCCTACCATCAACAACCCCCTATACTCAATTTCGTTGCTACCACCTCACAACACGCCAACAACGGTAGCTCACATAGCAATAGCACCAGCAGTGTGGATGCCATGGACGATCTCAATTCGATCGATATGACACAGTTGATTTCAAACGCGTCTTCGATTTCCACGGAGCAGTATTTGGCGGTGCACAGTGTGATGCCACCTACGTACCAGGATCAAAGTCAATCTGGGCAGTTGAGTGGATATCATGAACAAGGGAGTAGTGGGCATGGGATGTCGCAGGGGCATTATATTCAAGGAATGGTACAGGGACACAAAGGAGTGCAGCAAAATCATGTTCAGCAGCAAGCGGCACAGCCGTGTGTTCAATATACTCAGGTAAGAATTTTTTATATATCCCATAAACCAGGGATGCCAAAAAAATTTTTAAATTGGAAAACCTGACTTTAAAAATCAGACTTGACGCTGAAAAATCTGATTTTGCCAGATTTGACATCTCAACGCCTTTCTGAAAAATCACCAGACTTGGCACCCCCTGCCATCCTATATATGTTTCTCTATATAAGATTTTTAGGAAACTTCATATGGTGTTCATCGACCTCATCCTTCCCATCCCACACACAACTCTTATCAACAACATTCCAATGGGAACTATCCACCCCCTTCGTGGGTAGACCCTAATCAACAGCAGCATTATCGAGTAGGCTACGGGCATCAACCGGCATCTCAAATGTCATCATCGACACCAGATAGTGGCATACAATCAATCGACGGATCTCCTCCATCTACTTCTGCATTTACGCCTCCCATGATGGTCTCACCTTATGCGGCACAGGTAGGATTCAATTTTGGGGGCAAAAAAATCATTTTTCATTTTAAAATAATCAATTTTTATGGCAAAAAATTCGATTTTTCATTAAAAAAGTTCAATTTTTGGTGATAGAAAAATCGATTTTTCACCAAAAAATCAATTTAAGGATACAAAAATTCAATTTTCGCAAAAATTCAAATTTTCAATTTAAAAAAAAATTGATTACCCTGAGAAAAATAAATTTTCAGATCACAAAAATCAACTTTTTTGGCATACCCTGTATATACGACAAATTTTAGGGACATATCTACGAAACTACGCTGAATTCGGGTAACCGCAACACCATCCTCCAGCCAATGACCACCACTCAAAATGACGAAGACGATGTCTGCGACTACTCAGACATGCCTACCCTCATCCCAGTGGACCAAATGACCCATGAAGACGATCTATATTCCGACGCACCTCCGGTTATTACCCCCAGCTCTAATTCTACTAAGTCATTTGAACCCGGGTCAATACCGAAAAGAAATTCTATGGAGGCTATTACCCCGATTTCAATCGAAATGTCTGAGAATTTGGTGGCTACTCCTCAACAAGGAGAGAATAAGGTGCAAGTTGGTATTGTGAATATTCAAACGACGAATGAGGCGGCTATTGTCATTCCGGCTACAAGTGATGCCAAAGAGCTGGCGAAGCATTTATTGTCGGCCATAGATCCAAAAGTGGTAAGTTATGGTTAAGAAATTTTATTTAGAGAGATGCAACTGGCCTAAATATCGATTCTGGAAGGGAAAGCGAATATTCCTATTTCGAACTCGTCTTCGAGTTCAGCACCTTCAAAATGCTCTAAACGAATACCATCATGCCTATAAAATTCAAAATATTGAAAATCAGGCAAAATTTGTGTAACGACACGAAAACCTGAAATTAAAAAAATTATAGTCATGATGGTACTCATTTAGAGCTTTTTGGGAATGAGGAACACGATTCCGATGTCAAAATTTAAAAATTCGCATAACTTTTTCAAAAATTCAAGTTTTCGTGTCAATACACAGATTTTGCCTGATTTTCAATTTTTCGAATTTAACAGACATGATGGTACTCGTTTAGAGCTTTTTCGGGACCCCACAAATGCCCTCAAAAGTGGACTGATCCTTTAATCAGGGAGAAATAGTCAACATTTTGAATTTCACTTGAGGATTGTAGGATTAGCAAAAGATCAAAAAAAATTTTTTGCAAAATTCTTTTTGCACCTAGACAATATAACGTGTTTACGTCCAAAAATACCCACTTTTTCACTCTTCAAATTTATGCGAAAAATCACGTGATTTCCCTCATCCGAAGGAAATATTTATGTTACTTTCGAAACCAATAAATAAAAGCTAATATCTTCATTTTTATGTTTATACAGGGTGAGTAAAAAAAGTGCATTTTTGTGCCCGAAAAATTTTTTAGGACCGGAAAATTTTTTACTAAAGATGATCCATATATAGGGTAATTTTATGAGGCAAATCGATGTGCATATTCCCGAAGCATGAAAACGCTTTTTTGACCGTGATTCAGGGTATGAATTCGGTGTATTGACGCGAAAATCGAAAAAATTTCTATTTTCGCCCTGAAAGCACCACCTGGAAATAATTTTATGTGGGAAATCGATGTCACAACGAACAAATTGTGCCGTGACCAAAATCGCATATTTGAAGTTTGTTACTTTTTTAACTTTGAACATCACTAGTTTGAATAATTTTGTGTGATGGTGTGTTTCAATGTTAGGGTTGCATAAATGCCACCAATTGGTGGCAAATGCCACCTTTTTTAATCTGATGCCACCTTGCCACCTTTCCGAAAATTTTGCCACCTTTTTTGTAATTTTTGAAAAAATCCCCAAATTTGACATTTTTTAAACCAAAAATTAGTCATTTTCTGATTATTCTCAGCATATAAATAAGCATTTTTTTTTAATTTTCGCCTGCGGCGCTGATTTTTTGCGTTAACTCAAAGATTTCATCAAAATTTTTGTCAAAAATCGAAAATTAATAAGCGTTTTCAGATCAAAAATGGGTGTTTTCAACAAAAAATTTTCGCGAAAAAAGGGAAAATAAGATGATTTTGAAAATTTTTTTAAAAACTCGAAAAATTGCCCCTTCCACTTATGTTTTT